>BSDF01000213.1:0-15641 GCA_027925045.1 Hypotaenidia okinawae
TACCTGGCAGATGTAGCGGATTTGTAGCCAGCCACAGCTTTGCTGCTGTGATGTGCATCTATAACCTTGAACATAGGCAGCTTGAGGAGCTACTGAGCTCCTCATTCCTGGTTTCTTTACAGTGCGTATTTTGGTAACATGACTATGTATTTATTCAAGTTAGATAATGATTAAAATACATTTATCCCTGATTTTTAGCTCTCCGTGCTCCTCTCCGTGCGGGAACGCTGGTGGCAGGTCAAGTGTGGGGTGAGTTGGATCCCCCCTCCCCAAAGCACCCCCTGGCCCGCCCCTGCCTCAATTTACCCCATTCCTGCCTCAGTTTACCCACCCCTGCCATACACCCTCGACTCATGGGGAGCCCCCGAATTTTGCCCCCCACCCCCTGAGTTTTAGGGACCCCCCAGTGGGACAGGCTGGAGCTGGAGTACGAGCTGGTGCTGACCAATGGGAAATCGATTGTTCTGGAGCAGCCACTTCTTGGCTGATGAGTTGGGTGCGGTGCAGGGAGAGGCTGTTAGGGGGAGGTTGGGGGGTTACTGAGGGGTGAGGAGGGTACCCCAAGGTGGGGGAGGGGTCCCCGAGGCAGTGGGGGGTACTGCAAGGTGGGGGTGTGTAAACTGAGGCAGGGGTGGGTAAGGCTGGGAGGGTTACTGAGGGGTGGGGTTGTACCCCAAGGCAGGGGGGAGTAAATTGAGGCAGGACTGGGGGTAAACTGAGGCAGGGATGGGGTAAACTGAGGCAGGTGTGTGGGTAAGGGGGTGTTGGGGGGGCTGGGGGAGTTACTGAGGGGTGGGGGGGTACCCCAAGGCGGGGATGTGCTGTGGTTGTGGCCTTAGCTGAAGGGCAGGAACCTGACTGGGGGCTAAAGTTGGCTCAGGTGGTGTTAAAGTTGTCTCTGATCCACAGCAGTCAGAGCCCCTGACTTGAAATACACATCATCAGGGCAGGGATGTCTGTGAGTCCTGGCTCCTGGGCTTTGGGAGCTACTGCTGGATGTTGAGCAGGTTTGAATGGGAATGCTGGTAGAGCCCATTGAAGTGCACAGGGAATTACTAGGGCCATTCCCTGGAGAAAGCCAGCCCTGAGTGACGCAGGGAGATGGACTCTGCAGCTCAGCAGTCAGACAGTAGGGATGTTTATTGCGCAGGTGCACGGGGGTCTCTCCTCCCCAGCCGTGCATGCCGAGGCAGCAGACCCACCGCACATTTCTACAGCCCAACACTGGATGTTCTACCCACGCCTGGACACAGCCGGGACCTGAACCCGCCTCCTCTCGCTTCACGTGCTCAGTAGCTGATCAGTCCTTGGCGCTTGCGCAGACCCTTCCCAGAACGGTGGGCAGGGGTCGCCATACCATGGGCGGTGGTCCTTGGGATGAAGGCCGTTCCGTCTTCCTCAGGGTGGACTTTGCAGCTTCTCGCCTGGAATGTGAGGGTCTGGGCAGCTTGCAGTGTTCTTAGCAGTTCGGGTTCAGTTATCTTCTTGTTAGCCATCTGGTCTGCCCTAGCAAGGACTTTGATGGACGTGACTGGGATGGGTATCTTCCTGTTCGTAAGTTCCTGTGTCCTACAGTCACTCCTTTGATGGGTAAACTGAGGCAGGGGTGGGTAAACTGAGGCAGGGGTGGGTAAGGTAGGAATGGGGGCTGAGATGCAGGGATGGGGGGTGGGATTTGGGGGGTGTGGGGGAGTAGCCCAAGGTGGGGGTGGGTAAACTGAGGCAGGGGTGGCCAAGGGAGGGATGGGGAAGATCGGGGGGATTGGGGAGGCACACCCCTGTCACCCTCCCTGTAATCCCTTCCGCTTGCGTGTGGACGGGCTGGTGGTGGCTGCCGTCCTGTGTGTCATCGTCCTGAGTGAATGACACTGGGAGGGGGACAGCCACTGGGAAGGTCCCTGTGTCACTTGGGGGGGGTATCTGTATCACCTGGGGTGTCCCTATGTCACTTTGGAGGGTCCCTGTGTCACCTGAGGGGTCACCTGGGGGTCACTGGGGGGGTCCCTGTGTCACTTTGGGGGGTCCTTGTGTCACTGGGGGGGTCCCGGTGTCACCTGGGTGTGCCCCTCGGGCTCAGTGTCACCCAGGGGGTTGACTGGGTGGTGACACATCCCCTCTCATGTCCCTCTGCCAGTTGGGAAGTGCAAGTGCCAGAGCAAAGCCAGGTGGGGACTGGGAGGGACTGGGAGGGACTGGGGGATATTGGGGGTCCACTGGGGAGCACTGCGGGACACTGGGGGGACTGCGAGGGGACTGGGAACACTGGGGTGGGCATTGAGGGGTCTGGGAGGGGACTGGGGGGAACACTGGGGACACAGAGGGACATGGGGGGATGTCTGGGACACGGGGACATTGGGGACAGGGAGGACATGAGGGGATAGGGGACACTGGGAACAATGGTGGACACAGGGGGACATGGGGGACATGGTGGGACCTGGGATGACACTGGGACATGGGAGGACTTGGGGGACACTGGGGTGACACAGAGGGGACATTAGGGACAATAAGGGGGACACTTGGGGACATGGGGGACCCTGGGGGACACAGTTCAATTTCAAACATGCTAAGCGTCCAGCAGTCGCTCCCAAAGCAAAGCAGCCAGGCCTGACAGACATCCCTGGCCTGCAACCTCAGGGAGAAGGAACCCCCTCAGTCCCCCAGGGAGATCAAGATCTCAGCTCTGAGCTGAAGGACAACAGTCCATCACCGACCGGTGAGTGTGGGGGGGCTGCAGGCAGGGGGCTGCCCACCCACCCACCCTGCCCTGCCCTGTGCCAGGCTCGCATCCCCCAGCAAGGCTGGCATCAGGGCTGCCATGTCACAGCGGCCAGGGAGCCAGCCCCATTTCGGTAGCCCGGGACAGGGACCTTCCCTGCCCCCCCCAGTGCCAGCACATCCCTCACCCAGGCACGCCGGGGTCTCCTCCCTGTGCTGCTCCCCAGCATCGCGCCCTCATCCCTGGGGCTCAAAGGGGAAACCAGTGGCCCAGCCTTGAAACCGGGCTGCTGACATCCCCGGGAGCTGGGGAAAAGGGCTTGGGTTGCCCCACCTGCCCCCAGCCCTGACTGCTCTCTCTTGGCCAGGTTTGGGCTGCTCCAGCATGGCCATGTCCAGGGAGGAAATGAAAGCCCTTTGTAACATCCAAGCCTTCCTCAGGAGCAGACCAGAGGTACCTGTGGCCGCTTCTCCAAGGCTGCCTCTAGCTGGCTTCCAGCTGGTCTGTCTGTCCCCATCCTGTGCTGAGATGCTTACGGGGGCTGTGCTGGGCAGCCCCACACACACTGTCTCTCTCCTGACCCTGTCTGTCCGTCTGTCCCCTCCCTGGCTGGCAGGAAGAAGCCCAGAAGCTGAGCTTTCTGGCCTCTGTCTGCACCGTCTGCGGGGTCACCAGGACGGACTCCACTGAGGGCCAGGAACCGAGCTTCCCTGTGGAGGAGGTGTTGGAGGCCATCAAGGTGAGGGGACAGCCAGCCAGGCTGGGGCAGGGGCAGGGACACAGCCCTGGGGGCAGAAGGGGGCTTGTCTGGAGCAGTGAGAGCTGTTCAGGGTGCCAACCCGTCCCACCCTGCCGTGCTCCCCAGGTGCTGCTGCGAGAGGAGCCTGCTGCCCGCCTGGGCACCACGGTGCGGCAGCAAGCCATGCTGGCCATCGCCGCCCTCAGGTACCTGCCCCAAGCCCCAGCGTGGCCTCCGCGGTGCCGGGTGGCCCTGATGGCACTGCTCCTGGGTGGGGGGCATCTGCAGGCCCGAGGTCAAGAGGAAGGCAGAGAGCAGGGCAGGGGGTTCTGCAGGGTTTTCCCCCGCAAGGCCAGTGTCAGTGTCACGGGGTTGAGATGTCCCCGGCAGTGTGGCCGGGTCTCCAGCCCTGGGCTCTGCCTCCTCCTTGCTGGGTCTGAAGAGCACCTCTCTGTCCCCACAGCAGAGCGGGGCTGCTGCTGCAGGAGAAGAAGAGCAGCCTCCTGCAAACCTGCTTCTGCAGCACCTTCCACCTGCCTGTGCAGGAGGATGCCCAGGGCCCCACAGCTGACCTCTGCTCCCAGGTACGTGCTGAGGTGAAGCCCGGCGGGAGGGAGGCCCCTTCCTGGGCACTGCATGGCCATGGCCACCTCCCCCCGGCTTCCTGAGCCGCCCCTGAGACTCTGTATCCCCTCACAGACCCTGGCTGCCATGGATGGGATGCTGCAGGCACTGGTCCACAGAGATGGCACCCTTGATCTCCTTGTCATAAATTGAGACTACAATGGATCATAATCCAATTAGATTTTATTAATTATAGCAAGTAGAATATGAGCAAATACAGCGCTGGACGGCAGGGGAGTCTATGTTCCGCCAACTGCCGTGCTGAGCAGTTCAAACAGTCCCTTTTTATACATCTTTTACTTCCGTGTTCAATGAAGTAGTGGAGATACTCTGTGTATGCTTCAGTTGTTGCTAGGGGGTCGTTTTCTGCCTCTTGGTGGTCTTTGAGGCCGAAGTAAGAAGTCTTCCTCAGGTTGAACTTTTCACCTCCTTTCCCTGGCACATGCTAGCTGTGATTGTTCCAGATATGCACAGTCATCATTGGGATGCTTCCTCCTTATCAGTCCTGGGTTTACTTTAACGTATTCAGAATACAAAGTTATCTTCTACAACACCAAACTGTTGCATATCCCTCTTGTCTGTGCCCTTTGAACATGCAGATGTCCTGGCAATTGAGTAGTGGGGCAGAGGCCTAGGGTTGGAGGAAGTTAAAGCTCCACACGGGGTCACCTGTTAATTTTGAAATCTGGTAGCCTCTGTGTGGCCAAAGTTACAGGCATTGTCCCAGAGAGATGGTATCCAGACCCCACAGCTTTGCCTGTTTGCCTTGATCTGGTAATTTTGTGCCCAGTATCAGTTGGCCTGTTTGCTGAGCCGAATTTCCTTAGGTTCCAACCCATGACCTCAGTCACTTTGTAACTCCTTCCAGGATCATCTTTATCTTTTAGCAGAGCTGTGTATTTGAATTGAACCCTGATTTGAGAGAGATTTTGCAATAATTCTTTTAACACAACTAACAGCAAAAACTATATTAACAATATCCCATCTTATTTGATGTACTGTCCTGAATTCCCTACAAAGTATTTCTGATAAGGCAGTCTTAATTCCTAAGTCAGAAAAATATACAATACAAAATATACAATACAAAATTTCAATCTGCAAACGCAACAATTCAGCATTTTCCACATCCTGGAGCTGCAGAACATCTTGGAGGTCTGGCCTTGGCACAGGGTCCCCATGGGCAGTGACCCCCAGATTGAGTAGTGCCCCCCCCAGCACCTGGTGCGAGTTGGGGGGCAGAGAATGTCCCTCCTTCCCCACCATGTGTGTGTCCCCCCTGCACTGCCCAGCAGCCGTCTGCCTTCAGTCTGCTGCCAGAGCCCCTTCTCCTCCTGCCCCAGCCCAGCCCTGCATCCTTGCCCACAGCCTGCCCCCAACATTCCCTCCCCGATGGACCCACCTGTCTGGCAAGGGGACCCCAGCCCTGGGGGTCTCTGGCTTCACCAGGGGGCTCCCATTGCAGGTTTCTAGGGATTGTTGGTGTCCTGAGGTTGGGGGCAGAGGGATGTTTTTGGGGGGTTAGTGAGCGGGAAGCAGCAGAGGCAACAGCAGCAGTGGGATGCAGGGACCTGCCTGGCCTCGGCAGGTTGCTGCGAGGGGCGAGGAGGACACGTGCCCCATCCCAGGCACTGTCCTAGAGCAAGCCTGCTGTGCTGTGCTGGGGCTGGGAGGAGAAAAGCCCTGGCACACCAGCCATCCCAGCTCCTGCTGCCCTTCACCCTTTCCCAGCATGCATCGCCAGGCTGACCCGTTTCCTCACCACCTCCAGCCTGTCACAGGGACCAAGCTCCAGCTCTGGGCAGCCCCAGCTCCCCATTCCTGTGCCTCAGAGCCCCTGCCCTGCTCTGGGCTGCTGCCTGCTGCTCTGGGAGCAGCTGGGGCTCCCCTTGTTCCCACACTGCCTCTCTGCCCCAGGTCTGCCACTGTGCCGGAGGAGGACGTGGCCTCGGGCACCACGGCGACAAGACCCAGCCGTTTGTGGTGCTGGGGAAGCTGGTGGGGCACCTCACCCTGTGTTGTGTGTTCAAGGACACAGGCACCCACCAGGAGGCTGAAGAAGCTCTGCCCAACCTGGAAATCTTCATCCAGCGGCTGAGAAGTAAGAGCAGCTGTGTTGGGCCGGGTCTCTCCAGGCACAGGCAGCCAGGGCCGGCTCTCCTGCCTGCCAGCCTGAAAAGCCATTTCCCCTCACCCCTGCTCACGAGAGCCCTGCACCTCCCTGGCTGTCGGCTCCCTGCACCTGGCCGGCCGCCCTCTTTCTATGCCAGGGGCTTTGCAGCCCGATGCTCCCAGACTGCACCTCCAGGTCTGTCCCCTCTCTCTGAGCACCCCGGATTTTCTCCTCCCCAGGCACATGTCCCTGCCTGCAAGATGGAGAAGGTCTCCAGGAGGACTGTGAGACCCAGCAGCTCAGGCAGTTCCTGGAGCACCGGGAAGCCTTGGAAATCATCTTGGTAAGAAGTGCCCTTGGCTCCCGGCCAGGGGGTTCGGGGGAGTGAAGGGACACACAGTGCATTGGGGTGCTGGGGGCTCACACTTCTCCTGAGTGGGGACTAGGCCAAGCCTCCCAGCCAGCTCCTGTTCCCCATGGGACCCTGTTCCCTCCACCCCCACTCTGCTCCCTAGTGCAGCCTGGCTCTGCATCCCACTCTCCCCACACAGCTGAGGTGCTCTGGGTGATGCTCTAGGTGACCAATGTCCCTTCTGCTCCTTCGTCCCGCAGGCAGTCATGAAATTCCTGCCTACCTCTGAATGGGTGGACGTCATCCTTCTGGCCATGGGGACCCTGAGAGACCAGAGTGCCTCCAGCGTCCCCGTGGCTACTGACATGGTGGCTGTCCTTGTGGCAAACTCCGCGTTACAGCCAAAGCAGGTGAGGACCCTGTGGGTGGCAACAGCCCACCCGGTGCCTGTTGCTCCCCTGGCAACGCGCTGGGCCAGCCCTGACACAGTCTCATGCTGGCAGCATCCTGCAAAGGGAACAGAAGCAGCTCCCAGCAGAAGCTGGGGAAATGGCTGCGCTCACCCTGTGACATCCCCACTTCCACCCACGTCTCCAGGTGCAGAAGATCGTCCAGACCATCTACAGGAACCTTCGTGTCTCTGAGAAGAGGACAGCCATCATCGGCCTCAACAGGGCCCTGCGGTTGCCGACAGGCAAATACCCCAGGGTGGTGGTGGTCAGCCTGCTGCAGTGCTCCCCGACATGCGACCAGTACGTGGCCCAGCAGCCTCTGGGTCTTCTCTGCTACTGGCAGAGGGGCCTCCAGACCCTCTGCAGGGACTTGAGCGTGGCCGTCCTCTGTTGGTGCCCCACTGACAGAGTCGTTGGTCCCCGCAGGGTCGCCGGGCGCATGTGGGAAGAGGTGTTCTCCTCCTCTGATAGAGCAGAGAAGGTGGTACAGGAGCTGGTCAGCATCCTAATGATGCGGCCTCCACCTGAGACCTCGATGGAGGAGGAACCCCTTGTGCTGTCCCTGGCTGTGAGTGGCTGGATGACTCCTTGCTGACCCCCAGGGTGCTCTCAGCTCTCTGCCCCCACCCTGCTCCCCTGCCCGCTCTAAGCCTTGGCTTTCCCAGGGGCCATGGCTACATCTTGGTGTCTGTGTGTCGTCCTCTGCAGGCAGCCAGGGCAGTATGTGAGGTCTTGCAGAGCAATTGCTGGCTGCAGCAGGTGGAGGCTTTTTTCCCCCAGCTTTTTGTGGTGCTCCAAGTGGAGTGCAACAAGGAGCTGATGCAGCAGGAGGTGAAGATCTGGCAGGAGCAGCTGGAGGATCAGCTCACTGCCATCAGGTGCTCTATCCCTGCCCTCTTGTCTCTGCCAGCTGCCCAGTGCCAGGCCCTGGCACAGGGTCCCCATGGGCAGTGACCCCCGGCCTGAGTGGTGCCCCCCCAGCATCTAGTGTGAGTTGGGGGGCAGAGACTGTCTACTTCCCTGGCACACCAGCAGCTTTTCTCCTCCCAGCTCCTGCTGCCCTTCATCCCATCCCAGCCAGCAGTGGTGCGGGAGAAGGCCACAGCATCGCCAGGCTCACCTGTTTCCTCACCACCTCCTGCCTGCCTCAGGTACTGGCAGCCCCAGCTCCCCATCCCTGTGCCCTGCCCTGCTCTGGGCTGCTGCCTGCCGCTCTGGGAGCAGCTGGGGCTCCTCTTGTGCCTGGGCTCCCCTTGTTCCACACTGCCTCTCTGCCCCAGGACTGCATCTGCCCTGGAGAGGGAGGAGGCCTCAGGCACCAGGACCATGAGACCCACCCATGTGCTATGCTGGGGGAGCTCCATCATTATTGACCCCCTCATTATTTTCCCCCTCCCCCATTATCAGTTTAACTCCCCCCGCCCCATTATGGGGGTGGGGGGGCATCCATGGGGATGTAGGGGGCCAGCACGGCCAGGTCCTGGGCGGGGGGCGGGCATGGGGAGTGGGGCATGGTTGGATACAGCCCCCCCCGTCATGGCCAGGGATGGGAGGGGGCAGGGGGGCCCAAACCACGCACCCCCCTATTCTTTCAGTATGCCCCCCTTTCATCTTTGTCCCCCCATCCTCCCTGCCCCCCAGAAGGACCACCAGGGTCCCCCCATTTTCCCCAGGTCTACCCAGAGTCCCCCTCAATCCTCTCCCAGAGGGACACCCCCCTCCCCAGAAGGATCCCCAGGGCCCCCCCATTTTCCACAGCGACACCCCACAAAAATATACCCCTGTAGAGCACCCCATTTTCCTCAGACCCAACACCCTCAAATACATTCCCCCAGAATGACCTCCAGGGTCCCCCATTTTCCATAGGGACACCCGCCACCCCCCAACCTCCTCCCAGAAGCCTCCCTCGATGCTGTGCTCACCAGTGCTCCCAATACCCCCCCAGTATTCCCAGTTGCCTCCCCCAGTGCCCCCCCCAGTCTTCCCAGTGGCTCCCCAGTGCTCCCAGTGCCCCCCACAAGTCCTCCCAGTTGCCTCCCTAACACCCCCCACTGCCCTCTGAGTGCTCCCAGTTGCCCCCACAGTGCCCCCTAAGTGCTCCCAGTTGCCCCTTCAGTCCTCCGTGTGTGTGTGTCTGTGTAGGGGGTGTGGGTACTATGACAATAATGTATTTTCATAATACCCACAAATAAAGTATATTTATAATTTCAAGTATACAAGTATTATTTTTAGTAATTAATGACGCCAAGAATAAAGAAACTTTTGTTTCTGCACACGCTCAGCGCAGAAAATACACTTTCCCCATCACATGCTGGTTGTCAAGCTTGTTTAGAAGGAACAACCTCAGAACTGAAGCTAGTGATGCAGCTGCCACGTCAGACCTACATGGACGAGGACCCCCTTGTGCTGTCCCTGGCTGTGAGTGGCTGGATGACTCCCTGCTGACCCCCAGGGTGCTCTCAGCTCTCTGCCCCCACCCTGCTCCCCTGCCCGCTCTAAGCTTTGGCTTTCCCAGGGGCCATGGCTACATCTTGGTGTCTGCGTGTCGTCCTCTGCAGGCAGCCAGGGCAGTATGTGAGGTCCTGCAGAGCAATTGCTGGCTGCAGCAGGTGGAGGCTTTTTTCCCCCAGCTTTTTGTGGTGCTCCAAGTGGAGTGCAACAGGGAGCTGATGCAGCAGGAGGTGAAGATCTGGCAGGAGCAGCTGGAGGATCAGCTCACTGCCATCAGGTGCTCTATCCCTGCCCTCTTGTCCCTGCCAGCTGCCCAGTGCCAGGCCCTGGCACAGGGTCCCCATGGGCAGTGACCCCCAGCTTGAGTGGTGCCCCCCCAGCATCTAGTGTGAGTTGGGGGGCAGAGACTGTCTACTTCCCTGGCACACCAGCAGCTTTTCTCCTCCCAGCTCCTGCTGCCCTTCATCCCATCCCAGCCAGCAGTGGTGCGGGAGAAGGCCACAGCATCGCCAGGCTCACCTGTTTCCTCACCACCTCCTGCCTGCCTCAGGTACTGGCAGCCCCAGCTCCCCATCCCTGTGCCCTGCCCTGCTCTGGGCTGCTGCCTGCCGCTCTGGGAGCAGCTGGGGCTCCTCTTGTGCCTGGGCTCCCCTTGTTCCACACTGCCTCTCTGCCCCAGGACTGCATCTGCCCTGGAGAAGGAGGAGGCCTCAGGCACCAGGACCATGAGACCCACCCATTTGCTATGCTGGGGGAGCTCCATCATTATTGACCCCCTCATTATTTTCCCCCTCCCCCATTATCAGTTTAACTCCCCCCGCCCCATTATGTCCTGCAGGCAGCCAGGACAGTATGTGAGGTCCTGCAGTTCAAAGGCCAGTCGAGGGAGGTGGTGGAGGCATTTTTCCCCCAGCTTTTCCTGGTGCTCCTTTTCCAAGTGGTGTGGGATGGGGAGCTGCTGCAGCAGGAGATGCAGATCTTCTGGCGGAGGCCGAAAGGGGGTCAGCTCACTGCCATCAGGTGCTCCATCCCTGCCCTCTCGTCCCTGCCAGCTGCCCAGTGCCAGGCCCGTGGGAGCTGAGCATTTCTCTCTTCTTGAGCAGGTCTGCGGTGCAGGCCATGGAAATGCTGCTCTGCCGCCTGGGCTGTGAGAGCGTGGGGCAGGCCATCGAGGCACAGGGGGGCTGGGATGCTCTGCTCAGCACCCAGACCCACCTCGAGGGAGTGGGCACCGTGGCCAGGTGAGAGCCCCTTCTCCGTGCTCTGTGGGACCAGGCACCCCACGCCACCCCCTCTCTTGGGGCTGATGGCAGGGGGTCCCCATGTCTGCAAAGCAGCAGTGCAGACTGGTGATGTCCAGGCTGGTGCAAGCCCCAAAGATAGATGCCCAGCTGGCTCAGGCCTGACAGTGCCTCCTTCCCCCTGCCAGGGAGATGAAGAACATCCCCGGAATCTGCCCCAGGCCAGCCCTGCCCTGTGCCCAGCGGTGCCAGGACACGGAGGGCTCTGCTGCAGGCTGCCCTCAGCCCCGGGCTTCCAAAGGGGAGCCTGGCGCTGGGATGGCCCCTCGTGTCCCCAGTGCCCCTAAGCAGGGGGTGGCCTGACTGGGGGGCAGCTCTGTGCCCAGCCTGTGCTTTTCTCCTCTTCCCAGCTGTCCAGGCAGAGGAGCAGGGCCGACTTCTACCTGCAGCAGAGCCTAGCCTACCTGCACAGCCCACAGGAGCCCCTGCGCTGTGAGGCTGTCAGGTTCATTGGTGAGCCACGAGCCCAGGGTCCCTTCCTGTCCGGGGTCCCTGATCCCCAGCACAGGACCTGTGGGATGCTCCTTCCCCTGCTCCCCGCCCTGGATGCACAGTTGGGGCTGGAGGGCGGCTCCTCTGTCCCCTCCCTGCTGCTGCACCCCAGGGTCAGCCAGGGAGCTGTGCAGGCTGGGTGGCAGTGTCCCGGTCGGGCTGTGGGGTCAGCAAACATGAACCTTTCATCGTCTCCTCTGCTTCATATCCAGACTCTGTAGTGGGAAGCTCAAAGAAGGAATTCTCCAAGTGCTGGCTGGAGGCACAAATGTGGACTTGGAATTTTTACCTGGAATTCCTGATTGGAGAGGGGGCAATAGAGAGAAAAACAAAAGGAAAACAGGGGTCCATGCAATGACCAACATTTCACACAGCAAAAAATGCCAACAAAACCCATCATCTAATATGGGAGAAGTCAACTAGTGTAACTACAGAAATGCCATTCAAAGGTGTTGGCCATTAGTGTCATCTCACCCATACCCCAAAATTGCTGGCTGGGTATCAGGAACATTATAAAGCTGGATCATTGCTGGTATCTGCTAAGCAGATTAGGTTTCCCAAAAAAGGAATCAGGGTTAGAGACACTGCAGGGACAGGACTAATAAACAGCCTTTTCAAATCATTCCCCTTTCAGCATTGTCCCTTTCAGGTGAACATGAAGGCAGAGCCAGTTCATTCTGCAAACACACCAACCCCCATTTCCCCAGCACACCGCAAAGCCAGAAAAAGAGATGTCTGCCCTTCCCAGAACCCAGAGTGCTGTCTCAAGTCCCAGTCCGGGAAACCAGGAACAGATCTGCCTCCCAGATTCCTAACTGCAGGTTAGGACAAGCAGGACAGCTGGCATGCTTGGCAGCAGAATGACTGATCCTCCCTGCAAGCCCAGCAGGCACCAACAGGGAACAGAGGTCAAAGCCTGACTGGGAAAAATATTCCTACTGCTAGGAAAGGAAGGTCACTCCTCAGAAAAGTCCTACGAGGGGATGTGGGCCGCAGGATTGACTGGTGGGATGAAAGTTACACCAACCCCAGTGTCCAGAAACACAGCATTTAAAATCGCTTTGAAGTTCTTCAGTGCCAAATAATTTGTCAATCTCAGGAAACAGCATCTCTGGAGCACTTGGCAATTCTGCTTGCTCTTTCATTACTTTTACTCACCAACTCCTCTGCTGTTCTTGGACCTTTAAATCTAAACTGGTACCACTTACCAAAAAGCCCTCTTTATATCATGAAAAGAAAGGATTACTAATTCTGATCATCAACAGAATCTTCCCTATATACAAAACCCCTCTGTGAGTTCCCTGTTTGGGTAAAAAGCTTCATTGCTAGGCATTACTGCACCGGTTGCAGTCCGGCCCTACTAAACCACCCATGCTGAGATCTAGAACCTGCTGCTTATGACCACCACACAAAGCGTGCCGCTAGAGCTGGGTCGTTTCTCCCTGCCACCCCTATGGGCATACCACAGGCAACACATTGCCAAGCCCTCCCTACAAATGCCTGATATCTAATCCCCAGCACTGCTTCTCTAGCACCTCAGAGCCCTAGCAAATCCTACTGCCCATCTCCACCAAGGCACACAGAGGCAGGACACAGCTAACACCACGTTACCCAAGGGAGAGGGGACACCTACAATTAAACACGGCAGGAGAAGCACAACAGTCACGTTTTTGAAGTAGAGGAGAAATTTCCAGTCCAAAGCATCTCCCCTATGAGGAAAGGCTGAGAAGATTGGGACTGTTCAGCCTTGAGAAGAGAAGACTAAGGGGGGACCTAATTAATGTTTACAATTATCTTAAGCAAGGGATGCAGGGGAATCAGCCAGCCCCTTTTCAGTGGTCTGTGGAGACAGGACAAGGGGCAATGGCTGCAAGTTGGAGCATAGGAAGTTCCGCACCAACATGCGGAGAAACTTTTTCACAGTGAGGGTGACAGAGCACTGGAATAGGCTGCCCAGGGGGGTGGTGGAGTCTCCTTCTCTGGAGATATTCAAGACCCGTCTGGATGCCTATCTCAGTGAAATGTCCTAGGGAGCCTGCTTCGGCAGGGGGTTGGACCCGATGATCTCTCGAGGTCCCTTCCAACCCCTACAATTCTATGATTTTCTATGATTTTCTATGATTTTCTATGATTTTCTATGATTTTCCGTAGCCAGAGTCCAGAGTAAGTTCAAGTCTAACAGGCACAAATCCATTAACTTGTTCTTGGAACAGAACAGGGAAAATTCACCTCTAACACCTTGGAGGAACTTCCCTGCCACACTGGTAAAGTGCTGCAGATCTCCTCTCACGGCGCAGCTCTGGAATGAGGGCAAAGCAATTTACTGCTGGCAAAGCTTCACCTTGCCCTGAAGCCTCCGGGCTGACACTGCCACCTCCCCATAGCTGCTGTGCATGGGCAAATCCCTCCCTGCCCAGCCACACGTAGAAAACACCATCATTCTTTGACACAGAAAGCCCCTCCTGTCAGTCCGCACACAGCAGGAAGGGCAAGGAGCCACCACCGTATTTTTCACAAAAAACCCTCTCCCCATCGCCCTGGGAACCGAGCAAACGGAACCACAGCAGCACCTGCACTGAGAGGATCCAGGAACTGTACCAGGGGTGGAAGATCAGCGACAGCTCCTTGTACACATTGCAATAAAGAAATTCATCAGGAATTTGTTCTCAAACAGATAAGGATGGAAGGGGGGTTTTCCCCCCTCCTCCTCATCTCATTGTTGTGCAAAATAGTGATAAGCCACTCCCAGACATATTGGCAAATCGATAACCCTCCCCTTTGGAAGGGTTCCGACCCCTTGCTGAACGACTAAGCACAAACCTTTCCCGAGTCAGCATGGCCAGAAGAACTGACCCCAGCGCAGACGAATGCTAGGATCTCACGACCACCTGAGGGACCAGGACCACCCCCTAGCAGTGTTATGCGCAGCCGCAGAAGCCACCGGGATGTACCACGAAACCCCGAGACTACTGACCTATGGAAAGAGACTCTGGCGGGGGTGAGGCGCGCGCCCTTGGGGGAGCAGGAGTCTCCCCGGCCGCCCAGCGCTGTTTCGCCTGCTTAATGCTTGCTGGAATAAGTTCTCTTTGGAAGCTCTAACATTTGTCACCGCCCTTTATAACACATGCAAATGATTTTAGGGACACGAGCTGTTTCCCTAAGCTCGGAAGTATTATTCACAGCTACAAAGTCAAGCATGCAGATACACACACACAGGTATTCTCAAAACAGATGACAAGTTCCGGGACATAATCTTTCATCACACTGGTTCTTGGTATGGTTGGTACTGAAATAGCACTCATGGCTAACAACACGGCTGTATTCAGTGATGATGCTTCACTGACAGACAACACCTGTGAAGATCTATCAGTCAGCTTGGCTAGACTGACAAACCATGTGAGGAACTACTATCCTACGGCACTGCTTTTACTGTCAGTTCCCTCGAGTGCCATCCAGGACATTCCCTAAAATTCTCTGCTGCTGCCTTTACAAAATACACCTATTCTTCCTTCCAAAGAGTAAAAGAAAATCCAAAAGCTTCACGACAGAGAGATGAGTTCTTTCAAAAAATTCTGACTTGTACTAAATAGAGCCCTTCCTCTAAGTCCTTGCTAAATCCATTCTCTCTCTCCTTTCCTTATCTAGGGGTATTATCCAAATTAATCAATCCACAGTTACACAGGTCATGGCCCTTCTCCTTTGTGTCGCTGATTCAGCTTTAGCACTTTCAGCTCCCCAAACAACCTCAGTCCCTGTAGTTCAGTGCATGGGCTCTGCACTGGCACAAGAAGAAGCACTTGAACAACTACTTATAAACACAGCCTGTCCCTGCATGGTTTCCAGGATTCCCCCCCACCCCCCCACACTCTGGTACATACAAGAGGCCGCCTGACAAGCAGCAAGTCCATAGGACAAGGGAGAGTTTGCTGCATCCGTAAAGATTCCAGTGTTGCTTTCAGAACTTTTCCTATGTTAGACAGGTAAGAGCTGCACTACAATACTCTCTTGAGGATGCCTGCACACCTTATTTCTAGCCCCTTACCTTTGTTTACCTCTCAGAGCAAACAACATTGAAAGAAAAAACCCATGTTTTCCCCCTCTATTATGCTGAAGAGACATAAACAAAAAATAATGTAGAGTGGAAGTTAAAAACACCTGTCAAACACAAGCATGCTCTCCTGGTCTGTCCAGCATTTACTTTATTCTGTTTCCCATCAGCTGTTACCTGATCTAGCCCCCACATTGGTTTTCAGCCTTCGCCAGATCCGCTATAACCATCCATGTCCAGTCAGTATTTAATAGTTAAGAGCCAATGTTATTTTTTAAATATCAAGCAATACATCAGTAGAGTATGGCCTCTTTTGAAAGACAAGAAATTAGAGTTCCTTCACTGCTGAGGAACTT
>BSDF01000214.1:0-15524 GCA_027925045.1 Hypotaenidia okinawae
GGCCGCTTCTGAGCTTCCATGGGCGTTTTCAGGGCAGGTATGTCTTTGGGTCGTTACTGCGTGCGTTTGGCATCTATTCCTGGACGTTCGGCCTGTTTGGACTGGAAGGCTGCTGCTGCCGAGCCCAATGGCTAGGGAAGTAGTATGAGGAGGGTTCCCCGGAAGAGGAAAGTCCTTAGGCCTGGGGTGAGAGGGGCTGCTTCTGAGCTTCCATGGGCGTTGTCAGGGCAGGTATGTCTTTGGGTCGGGACTGCCTGCGTTTGGCAGCTATTCCTGGACTTTCGGTCTGTTTGGACTGGAAGGCTGCTGCGGCCGAGCCCAATGGCTAGGGAAGTAGTATGAGGACGGTTCCCTGGAAGAGGAAAGTACTTAGGCCTGGGGTGAGAGGGGCTGCTTCTGAGCTTCCATGGGCGTTGTCAGGTCAGGTATGTCTTTGGGTCGGGACTGCCTGCATTTGGCAGCTATTCCTGGACGTTTGACCTGTTTGGACTGGAAGGCTGCTGCGGCCGAGCCCAATGGCTTGGGAAGTAGTTTGAAGAGGGTTTCCCGGAAGAGGATAGACCTGAGGCCATGGGTGAGAGGGGCTGCTTCTGAGCTTCCATGGGCGTTGTCAGGACAGGTATGTCTTTGGGTCGGGACTGCCTGCGTTTCGCAACTTTTCTTAGACGTTCCTGCCTGTTTCTACTGCAAGGCTACTGCGGCCGAGACCAATGGCTAGGGAAGTAGTATGAGGAAGGTTCCCCGGAAGAGGAAAGTCCTTATGCCCGGGGTGAGAGGGGCTGCTTCTGAGCTTCAATGGGCGTTGTCAGGGCAGGTATGTCTTTGGGTCGGGACTGCCTGCGTTTGGCAGCTATTCCTGGATGTTTTGCCTCTTTGGAATGGAAGGCTGCTGTGGCCGAGCCCAATGGCTAGGGAAGTAGTATGAGGAGCGTTCCCCGGAAGAGGAAAGTCCTTAGGCGCGGGGTGAGAGGGGCTGCTTCTGAGCTTCCATGGGCGTTGTCAGGGCAGGTATGTCTTTGGGTCGGGACTGCCTGCGTTTGGCAGGTATTCCTTGACGTTCGGCCTGTTTGGATTGGAAGGCTGCTGCGGCTGAGCCCAATGGCTAGGGATGTAGTATGAGGAGTGTTCCCCGGAAGAGGAAAGTCCTTAGGCCCAGGTGAGAGGGGCTGCTTCTGACCTTCCATGGGCGTTGTCAGGGCAGGTATGTCTTTGGGTCGGGACTGCCTGCGTTTGGCAGCTATTCCTGGACGTTCGGCCTGTTTGGACTGGAAGGCTGCTGCGGGCGAGCCCAATGGCTAGGGAAGTAGTATGAGGAGGGTTCCCCGGAAGAGGAAAGTCCTTAGTGCCAGGGTGAGAGGGGCTGCTTCTGAGCTTCCATGGGCGTTGTCAGGGCAGGTATGTCTTTGGGTCGGGACTGCCTGCGTTTGGCATCTATACCTGGACGTTCGGCGTGTTTGGACTGGAAGGTTGTTGCGGCCGAGACCAATGGCTAGGGAAGTAGTATGAGGAGGGTTCCCCGGAAGAGGATAGACCTGAGGCCATGGGTGAGAGGGGCTGCTTCTGACCTTCCATGGGCGTTGTCAGGGCAGGTATGTGTTTGGGTTGGAACTGCCTGCGTTTCGCAGCTTTTCTTGGACGTTCTGCCTGTTTGGACTGGAGGGCTGCTGCGGCCGAGACCAATGTCTAGGGAAGTAGTATGAGGAGTATTCCCCGGAAGAGGAAAGTCCTTATGCCCGGGGTGAGAGGGGCTGCTTCTGAGCTTCCAGGGGCGTTGTCAGGGTAGGTGTGTCTTTCGGTCGGGACTGCGTGCGTTTGGCAGCTATTCGTGGAGGTTCGGCCTGTTTCTACGTCAAGGCTGCTGCGGCCGAGACCAATGGCTAGGAAAGTAGTATGAGGAGGGTTCCCCTGAAGAGGAAAGTCCTTAGGTCCGGGGTGAGAGGGGCTGCTTCTGAGCTTCCATGGGCGTTGTCAGGGCAGGTATGTCTTTCGGTCGGGACTGCCTGCGTTTGGCATCTATACCTGGACGTTCGGCCTGTTTGGACAGGAAGGCTGCTGCGGCCGAGACCAATGGCTAGGGAAGTAGTATGAGGAGCGTTCCCCGGAAGAGTTAATTCCTTAGGCGCTGGGTTAGAGGGGCTGCTTCTGAGCTTCCATGGACGTTGTCAGGGCAGGTATGTCTTTGGGTCGGGACTGCCTGCGTTTGGCAGCTATTCCTGGACGTTCGGCCTGTTTCTACGGCAAGGCTGCTGCGGCCGAGCCCAATGGCTAGGGAAGTAGTATGAGGAGGGTTCCCCGGAAGAGGATAGACCTGAGGCCATGGGTGAGAGGGGCTGCTTCTGAGCTTCCATGGGCGTTGTCAGGGCAGGTATGTCTTTGGGTCGGAACTGCCTGCGTTTCGCAGCTTTTCTTGGACGTTCGGCCTGTTTGGACTGGAAGGCTGCTCCGGCCGAGACCAAAGGCTAGGGAAGTAGTATGAGGAAGGTTCCCCGGAAGAGGAAAGTCCTTATGCCCGGGGTGAGAGGGGCTGCTTCTGAGCTTCCATGGGCGTTATCAGAACAGGTATGTGTTTGGGTCCGGACTGCCTGCGTTTGGCAGGTATTCCTGGACGTTTGGCCTGTTTGGACTGGAAGGCTGCTGCGGCCGAGCCCAATGGCTAGGGAAGTAGTATGAGGAGGGTTCCCCGAAAGAGGAAAGTCCTTAGGCCCGGGGTGAGAGAGGCTGCTTCTGAGCTTCCATGGGCTTTGCAAGGGCAAGTATGTCTTTGGGTTGGGACTGCCTGCGTTTGGCAGCTATTCCTGGATATTTGGCCTGTTTGGACTGGAGGGCTGCTGCGGCCGAGCCCAATGGCTAGGGAAGTAGTATGAGGAGGGTTCCCCGGAAGAGGAATGTGCTTAGGACGGGGGTGAGAGGGGCTGCTTCTGAGCTTCCATGGGCGTTGTCATGGCAGGTATGTCTTTGGGTTGGGACTGCCTGCGTTTGGCAGCTATTCCTGGACGTTCGGCCTGTTTGGACTGGAAGGCTGCTGCGGCCGAGCCCAATGGCTAGGGAAGTAGTATGAGGAGGGTTCCCCGAAAGAGGAAAGTCCTTAGGCCCGGGGTGAGAGGGGCTGCTTCTGAGCTTCCATTGGCGTTGTCAGGGCAGGTATGTCTTTGGGTAGGGACTGCCTGCATTTGGCAGCTATTCCTGGACGTTCGGCCTGTTTGGACTGGTAGGTTTCTGCGGCTGAGCCCAATGGCTAGGGAAGAAGTTTGAGGAGGGTTCCCCTGAAGAGGAAAGTCCTTAGGCCCGGGGTGAGAGGGGCCGCTTCTGACCTTCCATGGGCGTTGTCAGGGCAGGTATGTCTTTGGGTCGGGACTGCCTGCGTTTGGCATCTATACCTGGACGTTCGGCGTGTTTGGACTGGAAGGTTGCTGCGGCCGAGACCAATGGCTAGGGAAGTAGTATGAGGAGGGTTCCCCGGAAGAGGATAGACCTGAGGCCATGGGTGAGAGGGGCTGCTTCTGAGCTTCCATGGGCGTTGTCAGGGCAGGTATGTCTTTGGGTCGGGACTGCCTGCGTTTGGCAGCTATTCCTGGACTTTTGACCTGTTTGGACTGGAAGGCTGCTGCGGCCGAGCCCAATGGCTTGGGAAGTAGTTTGAAGAGGGTTCCCCGGAAGAGGAAAGTCCTTTGGCCCGGGGTGAGAGGGGCTGCTTCTGAGCTTCCATTGGCGTTGTCAGGGCAGGTATGTCTTTGGGTCGGGACTGCCTGCGTTTGTCAGCTATTCCTGGACGTTAGGCCTGTTTCTACGGCAAGGCTGCTGCGGCCGAGCCCAATGGCTAGGGAAGTAGTATGAGGACGGTTACCCGGATTAGGAAAGTCCTTAGGCCCGGGGTGAGAGGGGCTACTTCTGAGCTTCCATGGGCGTTGTCAGGGCAGGTATATCTTTGGGTCGGGACTGCCTGCGTTTGGGAGCTATTCCTGGTATGTTCGGCCTGTTTGGACTGGAAGGCTGCTGCGGCCGAGCCCAATGGTTAGGGAAGTAGTATGAGGAGGGTTCCCCTGAAGAGGAAAGTCCTTGTGCCCGGGGTGAGAGGGGCTGCTTCTGACCTTCCATGGGCGTTGTCAGGGCAGGTATGTCTTTGGGTCGGGACTGCCTGCGTTTGGCAGCTATTCCTGGACGTTTGGCCTGTTTGGACTGGAAGGCTTCTGCGGCCGAGCCCAATGGCTAGGGAAGTAGTATGAGGAGGGTTCCCCGGAAGAGGAGTGTCCTTAGGCCCGGGGTGAGAGGGGCTTCTTCTGAGCTTTCATGGTCCTGTTAAGGGCAGGTATATCTTTGGGTCGGGACTGCCTGCGTTTGGGAGCTATTCCTGGTATGTTCGGCCTGTTTGGACTGGAAGGCTGCTGCTGCCGAGCCCAATGGCTAGGGAAGTATATTGAGGAGGGTCCCCCGGAAGAGGAAAGTCCTTAGGCCCGGTGTGAGAAGGGCTGATTCTGAGCTTCCATGGGTGTTGTCAGGGCAGGTATGTCTTTGGGTCGGGACTGCCTGCGTTTGGCAGCTATTCCTGGACTGTTGGCCTGTTTGGACTGGAAGGCTGCTGCGGCCGAGACCAATGGCTAGGGAAGAAGTTTGAGGAGGGTTCCCCGGAAGAGGAAAACCTTAGGCGCGGGGTGAGAGGGGCTGATTCTGAGCTTCCATGGGCGTTATCAGGACAGGTATGTCTTTGAGTCGGGACTGCCTGCGTTTGGCAGATATTCCTTGGCGTTCGGCCTGTTTCTACTGCAAGGCTGCTGCGGCCGAGGCCAATGGCTAGGGAAGTAATATGAGGAGGGTTCCCCGAAAGACGAAAGTCCTTAGGCCCGGGGTGAGAGGGGCTGCTTCTGAGCTTCCATGGGCGTTGTCAGGGCAGGTATGTCTTTGGGTCGGGACTGCCTGCGTTTGGCTGCTATTCCTGGATATTTGGCCTGTTTGGACTGGAAGGCTGCTGCCGGCGAGACCAATGGCTAGGGAAGTAGTATGAGGAGGGTTCCCCGGAAGAGGAAAGTCCTTGTGCCCGGGGTTAGAGGGGCTGCTTCTGAGCTTCCATGGGCGTTGTCACGGCAGGTATGTCTTTGGGTCGGGACTGCCTGCATTTGGCAGCTATTCCTGGACGTTCGGCCTGTTTGGACTGGAAGGCTGCTGTGGGCGAGCCCAGTGGCTAGGGAAGTAGTATGAGGAGGGTTCCCCGCAAGAGGAATGTCCTTAGGCCCGGGGTGAGAGGGGCTGTTTCTGAGCTTCCATGGGCGTTGTCAGGGCAGGTATGTCTTTGGGTCGGGACTGCCTGCATTTGGCAGCTATTCCTGGACATTCGGCCTGTTTGGACTGGAAGGCTGTTGCGGCCGAGCCCAATGGCTAGGGAAGTAGTATGAGGAGGGTTCCCCGGAAGAGGAAAGACCTTAGGCGCTGGGTTAGAAGTCCTGCTTCTGACCTTCCATGGGCGTTGTCAGGGCAGGTATGTCTTTGGGTCGGGACTGCCTGCCTTTGGCAGCTATTCCTGGACGTTCGGCCTGTTTCTACGGCAAGGCTGCTGCGGCCGAGCCCAATGGCTAGGGAAGTAGTATGAGGAGGGTTCCCCGGATTAAGAAAGTCCTTAGGCCCGGTGTGAGAAGGGCTGATTCTGAGCTTCCATGGGTGTTGTCAGGGCAGGTATGTCTTTGGGTCGGGACTGCCTGCGTTTGGCAGCTATTCCTGGACTGTTGGCCTGTTTGGACTGGAAGGCTGCTGCGGCCGAGACCAATGGCTAGGGAAGAAGTTTGAGGAGGGTTCCCCGGAAGAGGAAAACCTTAGGCGCGGGGTGAGAGGGGCTGATTCTGAGCTTCCATGGGCGTTATCAGGACAGGTATGTCTTTGGGTCGGGACTGCCTGCGTTTGGCTGCTATTCCTTGACGTTCGGCCTGTTTGGACTGCAAGGCTGCTGCGGCCGAGGCCAATGGCTAGGGAAGTAATATGAGGAGGGTTCCCCGAAAGAGGAAAGTCCTTAGGCCCGGGGTGAGAGGGGCTGCTTCTGAGCTTCCATGGGCGTTGTCAGGGCAGGTATGTCTTTGGGTCGGGACTGCCTGCGTTTGTCAGCTATTCCTGGATATTTGGCCTGTTTGGACTGGAAGGCTGCTGCGGGCGAGCCCAATGGCTAGGGAAGTAGTATGAGGAGGGTTCCCGGAAGAGGAAAGTCCTTAGGCCCGGGGTTAGAGGGGCTGCTTCTGAGCTTCCATGGGCGTTGTCAGGGCAGGTATGTCTTTGGGTCGGGACTGCCTGCGTTTGGCAGCTATTCCTGGACGTTCGGCCTGTTTGGACTGGAAGGCTGCTGTGGGCGAGCCCAGTGGCTAGGGAAGTAGTATGAGGAGGGTTCCCCGCAAGAGGAATGTCCTTAGGCCCGGGGTGAGAGGGGCTGCTTCTGAGCTTCCATGGGCGTTGTCAGGGCAGGTATGTCTTTGGGTCGGGACTGCCTGCGTTTGGCAGCTATTGCTGGAGTTTCGGCCTGTTTGGACTGGAAGGCTGCTGCGGCCGAGCCCAATGGCTAGGGAAGTAGTATGAGGAGGGTTCCCCGGAAGAGGAATGTCCTTAGGCCCTGGGTGAGAGGTGCTGCTTCTGAGCTTCCATGGGCGTTGTCAGGGCAGGTATGTCTTTGGGTCGGGACTGCCTTCGTTTGGCAGCTATTCCTGGACGTTCGGCCTGTTTGGACTGGAAGGTTGCTGCGGCCGAGCCCAATGGCTAGGGAAGTAGTATGAGGAGGGTTCCCCGGAGGAGGAAAGTCCTTAGGCCCGGGGTGAGAGGGGCTGCTTCTGACCTTCCATGGGCGTTGTCAGGGCAGGTATGTCTTTGGGTCGGGACTGCCTGCGTTTGGCAGCTATTCCTTGGCGTTCGGCCTGTTTGGACTGGAAGGCTGCTGTTGCCGAGCCCAATGGCTAGGGAAGTAGTATGAGGAGCGTTCCCCGGAAGAGGAAAGTCCTTAGGCCCGGGGTGAGAGGGACTGCTTCTGAGCTTCCATGGGCGTTGTCAGGGCAGGTATGTCTTTGGGTCGGGACTGCCTGCGTTTGGCAGCTATTCCTGGACGTTCGGCCTGTTTGGACTGGAAGGCTGCTGCGGCCGAGCCCAATGGCTAGGGAAGTAGTATGAGGAGGGTTCCCCGGAAGAGGAAAGTCCTTAGGCCCGGGATGAGAGGGGCTGCTTCTGAGCTTCCATGGGCGTTGTCAGGGCAGGTATGTCTTTGTGTCGGGACTGCCTGTGTTTGGGAGGTATTCCTGGACGTTCGGCCTGTTTGGACTTGAAGGCTGCTGCGGCCGAGCCCAATGGCTAGGGAAGTAGTATGAGGAGGGTTCCCCGGAAGAGGTAATGTCCTTAGGCCCGGGGTGAGAGGGGCTGCTTCTGAGCTTCCATGGGCGTTGTCAGGGCAGGTATGTCTTTGGGTCGGGACTGCCTGCGTTTGGCAGCTATTCCTGGACATTTGGCCTGTTTGGACTGGAAGGCTGCTGCGGCTGAGCCCAATGGCTAGGGAAGTAGTATGAGGAGGGTTCCCCGGAAGAGGAATGTCCTTAGGCCCGGGGTGAGAGGGGCTGCTTCTGAGCTTCCATGGGCGTTGTCAGGGCAGGTATGTCTTTGGGTCGGGACTGCCTGCGTTTGGCAGCTATTCCTGGACGATTGGGCCTGTTTCGACTGCAAGGCTGCTGCGGCCGAGCCCAATGGCTAGGGAAGTAGTATGAGGAGGGTTCCCCAGCAGAGGAAAGTCCTTAGGCCCGGGGTGAGAGGGGCTGCTTCTGAGCTTCCATGGGCGTTGTCAGGGCAGGTATGTCTTTGGGTCGGGACTGCCTGCGTTTGGCAGCTATTCCTGGACGTTTGGCCTGTTTGGACTGGAAGGCTGCTGCGGCCGAGACCAATGGCTAGGGAAGTAGTATGAGGAGGGTTCCCCGGAAGAGGAAAGTCCTTAGGCCCGGGGTGAGAGGGGCTGCTTCTGAGCTTCCATGGGCGTTGTCAGGGCAGGTATGTCTTTGGGTCGGGACTGCCTGCGTTTGGCAGCTATTCCTGGACGTTTGGCCTGTTTGGACTGGAAGGCTGCTGCGGCCGAGCCCAATGGCTAGGGAAGTAGTATGAGGAGGGTCCCCCGGAAGAGGAAAGTCCTTAGGCCCAGGGTGAGAGGGGCTGCTTCTGGGCTTCCATGGGCTTTGTCAGGGCAGGTGTGTCTTTGGGTCGGGACTGCCTGCGTTTGGCAGCTATTCCTGGATATTTGGCCTGTTTGGACTGGAGGGCTGCTGCGGCCGAGCCCAATGGCTAGGGAAGTAGTATGAGGAGGGTCCCCCGGAAGAGGAAAGTGCTTAGGCCCGGGGTGAGAGGGGCTGCTTCTGAGCTTCCATGGGCGTTGTCAGGGCAGGTATGTTTTGGGTCGGGACTGCCTGCGTTTGTCAGCTATTCCTGGACGTTCGGCCTGTTTGGACTGGAAGGCTGCTTCGGCTGAGCCCAATGGCTAAGGAAGTAGTATGAGGAGGGTTCCCCGGATGAGGAAAGTCCTTAGGCCCGGGGTGAGAGGGGCCGCTTCTGACCTTCCATGGGCGTTGTCAGGGCAGGTATGTCTTTGGGTCGGGACTCCCTGCATTTGGCAGCTATTCCTGGACGTTCGGCCTGTTTGGACTGGAAGGCTGCTGCGGCCGAGCCCTATGGCTAGGGAAGTAGTATGAGGAGTGTTCCCCGGAAGAGGAAAGTCCTTAGGCCCGGGGTTAGAGGGGCTGCTTCTGAGCTTCCATGGGCGTTGTCAGGGCAGTTATGTCTTTGGGTCGGGACTGCCTGCGTTTGGCAGCTATTCCTGGACGTTTGACCTGTTTGGACTGGAAGGCAGCTGCGGCCGAGCCCAATGGCTTGGGAAGTAGTATGAGTGAAGAGGGTTTCCCGGAAGAGGAAACACCTTAGGCGCTGGGTGAGAGGGGCTGCTTCTGAGCTTGCATGGGCGTTGTCAGGGCAGGTATGTCTTTGGGTCGGGACTGCCTGCGTTTGGCAGCTATTCCTTGGCGTTCGGCCTGTTTGGACTGGAAGGCTGCTGCGGCCGAGACCAATGGCTAGGGAAGTAGTATGAGGAGGGTTCCCCGAAAGAGGAAAATCCTTAGGCCCGGGGTGAGAGGGGCTGCTTCTGATCTTCCATGGGCGTTGTAAGGGCAGGTATGTCTTTGGGTCGGGACTGCCTGCGTTTGGCAGCTATTCCTGGACGTTCGGTCTGTTTGGACTGCAAGGCTGCTGCGGCCGAGACCAATGGCTAGGGAAGTAGTATGAGGAAGGTTCCCCGGAAGAGGAAAGTCCTTATGCCCGGGGTGAGAGGGGCTGCTTCTGAGCTTCCATGGGTGTTGTCAGGGCAGGTATGCCTTTGGGTCGGGACTGCCTGCGTTTGGCAGCTATTCCTGGACGTTTGGCTTGTTTGGACTGGAAGGCTGCTGCGGCTGAGCCCAATGGCTAGGGAAGTAGTATGAGGAGGGTTCCCTGAAAGAGGAAAGTCCTTAGGCCCGGGGTGAGAGGGGCTGCTTTTGAGCTTCCATGGGCGTTGTCAGGGCAGGTATGTCTTTGGTTCGGGACTGCCTGCGTTTGGCATCTATTCTTGGACGTTCGGCCTGTTTGGACTGGAAGGCTGCTGCGGCCGAGCCCAATGGCTAGGGAAGTAGTATGAGGTTGGTTCCCTGGAAGAGTTAAGTCCTTAGGCCCGGGGTGAGAGGGGCTGCGTCTGAGCTTCCATGGGTTTTGTCAGGGCAAGTATGTCTTTGGGTTGGGACTGCCTGCGTTTGGCATCTATTCCTTGATATTTGGCCTGTTTGGAATGGAAGGCTGCTGCGGCCGAGCCCAATGGCTAGGGAAGTAGTGTGAGGAGGGTTCCCCGGAAGAGGAATGTCCTTAGGCCTGGGGTGAGAGGGGCTGCTTCTGAGCTTCCATGGGCGTTGTCATGGCAGGTATGTCTTTGGGTTTGGACTGCCTGCGTTTGGCATCTATTCCTGGACGTTCAGCCTGTTTGGACTGGAAGGCAGCTGCGGCCGAGCCCAATGCCTAGGGAAGTAGTATGAGGAGGGTTCGCCGGAAGAGGAAAGTCCTTAGGCCCGGGGTGAGAGGGGCTGCTTCTGAGCTTCCATGGGCTTTGTCAGGGCAGGTATGACTTTGGGTCGGGACTGCCTGCGTTTGGCAGCTATTCCTGGACGTTCGGCCTGTTTGGACTGGAAGGCTGCTGCGGCCGAGCCCAATGGCTAGGGAAGTAGTATGAGGAGGGTTCCCCGAAAGAGGAAAGTCCTTAGGCTCGGGGTGAGAGGGGCTGCTTCTGAGCTTCCATGGTCGTTGTCAGGGCAGGTATGTCTTTGGGTTGGGACTGCCTGCGTTTGGCATCTATTCCTGGACGTTCGGCCTGTTTGGACTGGAAGGCTGCTGCGGCCGAGACCAATGGCTAGGGAAGTAGTATGAGGAGGGTTCCCCGGAAGAGGAAAGACCTTATGCCCGGGGTGAGAGGGGCTGCTTCTGACCTTCTATGGGCGTTGTCAGGGCAGGTATGTCTTTGGGTCGGGACTGCCTGCGTTTGGCATCTATACCTGGACGTTCGGCCTGTTTGGACTCAAGGTTGTTGCGGCCGAGACCAATGGCTAGGGAAGTAGTATGAGGAGGGTTCCCCGGAAGAGGATAGACCTGAGGCCATGGGTGAGAGGGGCTGCTTCTGACCTTCCATGGGCGTTGTCAGGGCAGGTATGTGTTTGGTTTGGAACTGCCTGCGTTTCGCAGCTTTTCTTGGACGTTCTGCCTGTTTGGACTGGAGGGCTGCTGCGGCCGAGACCAATGTCTAGGGAAGTAGTATGAGGAGTATTCCCCGGAAGAGGAAAGTCCTTATGCCCGGGGTGAGAGGGCCTGCTTCTGAGCTTCCAGGGGCGTTGTCAGGGCAGGTATGTCTTTCGGTCGGGACTGCCTGCGTTTGGCATCTATTCCTGGAGGTTCGGCATCGCTGTTTCTACGTGCAAGGCTGCTGCGGCCGAGACCAATGGCTAGGGAAGTAGTATGAGGAGGTTTCCCCTGAAGAGGAAAGTCCCTAGGCCCTGGGTGAGAGGGGCTGCTTCTGATCTTCCATGGGCGTTGTCAGGGCAGGTATGTCTTTGTGTCGGGACTGCCTGCCTTTGGCAGCTATTCCTGGACTTTCGGTCTGTTTGGACTGGAAGGCTGCTGCGGCCGAGCCCAATGGCTAGGGAAGTAGTATGAGGAGGGTCCCCCGGAAGAGGAAAGTACTTAGGCCTGGGTTGAGAGGGGCTGCTTCTGAGCTTCCATGGGCGTTGTCAGGGCAGGTATGTCTTTGGATCGGGACTCCCTGCATTTGGCAGCTATTCCTGGACGTTTGACCTGTTTGGACTGGAAGGCTGATGCGGCCGAGCCCAATGGCTTGGGAAGTAGTTTGAAGAGGGTTTCCCGGAAGAGGATAGACCTGAGGCCATGGGTGAGAGGGGCTGCTTCTGAGCTTCCATGGGCGTTGTCAGGGCAGGTATGTCATTGGGTCGGGACTGCCTGCGTTTCGCAACTTTTATTGGACGTTCGGCATGTTTGGACTGGAAGGCTGCTGCGGCCGATTCAATAGCTAGGGAAGTAGTATGAGGAGGGTTCCCCGGAAGAGGAAAGTCCTTAGGCCCAGGTGAGAGGGGCTGCTTCTGACCTTCTATGTGCGTTGTCAGGGCAGGTATGTCTTTGGTTCGGGACTGCCTGCGTTTGGCAGGTATTCCTGGACGTTCGGCCTGTTTGGACTGGAAGGCTGCTGCGGCCGAGCCCAATGGGTAGGGAAGTAGTATGAGGAGGGTTCCCCGGAAGAGGAAAGTCCTTAAGCCCGGGGTGAGAGGGGCTGCTTCTGAGCTTCCATGGGCGTTGTCAGGGCAGGTATGTCTTTGGGTCGGGACTGCCTGCGTTTGGCATCTATACCTGGACGTTCGGCCTGTTTGGACTGGAAGGTTGTTGCGGCCGAGACCAATGGCTAGGGAAGTAGTATGAGGAGGGTTCCCCGGAAGAGGATAGACCTGAGGCCATGGGTGAGAGGGGCTGCTTCTGAGCTTCCATGGGCGTTGTCAGGGCAGGTATGTGTTTGGTTTGGAACTGCCTGCGTTTCGCAGCTTTTCTTGGACGTTCTGCCTGTTTGGACTGGAGGGCTGCTGCGGCCGAGACCAATGTCTAGGGAAGTAGTATGAGGAGCGTTCCCCGGAAGAGTAAAATCCTTAGGCCCGGGGTGAGAGGGGCTGCTTCTGAGCTTCCATGGGCGTTGTCAGGGCAGGTATGTCTTTGGGTCGGAACTGCCTGCGTTTCGTATCTTTTCTTGGACGTTCGGCTTGTTTGGACTGGAAGGCTGCTCCGGCCGTGACCAATGGCTAGGGAAGTAGTTTGAGGAGGGTTCCCCGGAAGAGGAAAGTCCTTATGCCCGGGGTGAGAGGGGCTGCTTCTGAGCTTCCATGGGCGTTGTCAGGGCAGGTATGTCTTTGGGTTGGGACTCCCTGCGTTTGGCAGATATTCCTGGACGTTTGGCCTGTTTGGACTGGAAGGCTGCTGCGGCTGAGCCCAATGGCTAGTGAAGTAGTATGAGGAGGGTTCCCCGGAAGAGGAAAGTCCTTAGGCCCAGAGTGAGAGGGGCTGCTTCTGTCTTTCCATGGGCGTTGTCAGGGCAGGTATGTCTTTGGTTCGGGACTGCCTGCGTTTGGCAGGAATTCCTGGACGTTCTGCCTCTTTGGACTGGAAGGCTGCTGCGGCCGAGCCCAATGGCTAGGGAAGTAGTATGAGGAGGGTTCCCTGGAAGAGTTAAGTCCTTAGGCCCGGGGTGAGAGGGGCTGCTTCTGAGCTTCCATGGGCGTTGTCAGGGCAGGTATGTCTTTGGGTCGGGACTGCCTGCGTTTGGCATCTATTCCTGGACGTTCGGCCTGTTTGGACTGGAAGGCTGCTGTGGCCGAGACCAATGGCTAGGGAAGTAATATGAGGAGGTTTCCCTGGAAGAGGAAAGTCCTTAGGGCCGGGGTGAGAGGGGCTGCTTCTGAGCTTCCATGGGCTTTGTCAGGGGAAGTATGTCTTTGGGTTGGGATTGCCTGCGTTTGGCATCTATTCCTTGATATTTGGCCTGTTTTTAATGGAAGGCTGCAGCGGCCGAGCCCAATCGGTAGGGAAGTAGTATGAGGAGGGTTCCCCGGAAGAGGAATGTGCTTAGGACGGGGGTGAGAGGGGCTGCTTCTGAGTTTCCATGGGCGTTCTCATGGCAGGTATGTCTTTGGGTTGGGACTGCCTGCGTTTGGCAGCTATTCCTGGACGTTTGGCCTGTTTGGACTGGAGGGGTGCTGCGGCCGAGCCCAATGGCTAGGGAAGTAGTATGAGGAGGGTTCCCCGAAAGAGGAAAGTCCTTAGGCCCGGGGTGAGAGGGGCTGCTTCTGAGCTTCCATGGGCGTTGTCAGGGCAGGTATGTCTTTGGGTAGGGACTGCCTGCATTTGGCAGCTATTCCTGGACGTTCGGCCTGTTTGGACTGGAAGGTTTCTGCGGCTGAGCCCAATGGCTAGGGAAGTAGTATGAGGAGGGTTCCCCGGAAGAGGAAAGTCCTTATGCCCGGGGTGAGAGGGGCTGCTTCTGACCTTCCATGGGCGTTGTCAGGGCAGGTATGTCTTTGGGTCGGGACTGCCTGCGTTTGGCATCTATACCTGGACGTTCGGCGTGTTTGGACTGGAAGGTTGTTGCGGCTGAGACCAATGGCTAGGGAAGAAGTATGAGGAGGGTTCCCCGGAAGAGGATAGACCTGAGGCCATGGGTGAGAGGGGCTGCTTCTGAGCTTCCATGGGCGTTGTCAGGGCAGGTATGTCTTTGGGTCGGAACTGCCTGCGTTTCGCAGCTTTTCTTGGACGTTCGGCCTGTTTGGACTGGAAGGCTGCTCCGGCCGAGACCAATGGCTAGGGAAGTAGTATGAGGAAAGTTCCCTGGAAGAGGAAAGTCCTTAGGCCCGGGGTTAGAGAGGCTGCTTCTGAGCTTCCATGGGCGTTATCAGGACAGGTATGTCTTTGTGTCGGGACTGCCTGCGTTTGGCAGCTATTCGTGGAGGTTCGGCCTGTTTCTACGTCAAGGCTGCTGCGGGCGAGCCCAATGGCTAGGGAAGTAGTATGAGGAGGGTTCCTCGGAAGAGGAAAGTCCTTATGCCCGGGGTGAGAGGGGCTGCTTCTGAGCTTCCATGGGCGTTGTCAGGGCAGGTATGTCTTTGGGTCGTGACTGCCTGCGTTTGGCAGCTATTCCTGGACTTTCGGTCTGTTTGGACTGGAAGGCTGCTGCGGCCGAGCCCAATGGCTATGGAAGTAGTATGAGGAGGGTTCCCCGGAAGAGGAAAGTCCTTAGGCCCTGGGTGAGAGGGGCTGCTTCTGACCTTCCATGGGCTTTGTCAGGGCAGGTATGTCTTTGGGTCGGGACTCCCTGTGTTTGGCAGCTATTCCTGGACGTTCGGCCTCTTTGGACTGGAAGGCTGCTGCGGCCGAGACCAATGGCTAAGGAAGTAGTATGAGGAGGGTTCCCCGGAAGAGGAAACTCCTTAGGCCCGGGGTGAGAGGGGCTGCTTCTGACCTTCCATGGGCGTTGTCAGGGCAGTTATGTCTTTGGGTCGGGACTGCCTGCGTTTGGCAGCTACTCCTGGACGTTTGACCTGTTTGGACTGGAAGGCTGCTGCGGCCGAGCCCAATGGCTTGGGAAGTAGTTTGAAGAGGGTTTCCCGGAAGAGGAAACACCTTAGGCGCTGGGTGAGAGGGGCTGCTTCTGATCTTCCATGGGCGTTGTCAGGGCAGGTATGTCTTTGGTTCGGGACTGCCTGCGTTTGGCAGCTATTCCTGGACATTCGGCCTGTTTGGACTGGAAGGCTGCTGCGGCTGAGCCCAATGGCTAGGGAAGTAGTATGAGGAGGGTTCCCCGGAAGAGGAAAGTCATTAGGCCCAGGTGAGAGGGGCCGCTTCTGACCTTCCATGGGCGTTGTCAGGGCAGGTATGTCTTTGGGTCGGGACTGCCTGCTTTTGGCAGCTATTACTGGACGTTCGGCCTGTTTGGACTGGAAGGCTGCTGCGGCCGAGGCCAATGGCTAGGGAAGTAGTATGAGGAGGGTTCCCCGGAACAGGAAAGCCCTTAGGCGCGGGATGAGAGGGGCTGCTTCTGAGCTTCCATGTTCGTGTGTCAGGGCAGGTATATCTTTCTGTCGGGACTGCCTGCGTTTGGCAGGTATTCCTGGACGTTCGGCCTGTTTGGACTGGAAGGCTGCTGCGGCCGAGCCCAATGGCTAGGGAAGTAGTATGAGGAGGGTCCCCCGGAAGAGGAAAGTACTTAGGCCTGGGGTGAGAGGGGCTGCTTCTGAGCTTCCATGGGCGTTGTCAGGACAGGTATGTCTTTGGGTCGGTACTGCCTGCGTTTGGCAGCTATTCCTGGACGTTTGGCCTGTTTGGACTGGAAGGCTGCTGAGGCCGAGACCAATGGCTAGGGAAGTAGTATGAGGAGGGTTCCCCGGAAGAGCAAAGTCCTTAGGCCCAGGTGAGAG
>BSDF01000215.1:0-15423 GCA_027925045.1 Hypotaenidia okinawae
AGGTAAAGAGAGTTTGCTTTCAATTTTCTGCTTTGGGGGACTGGGTGGGAAGTGGGAGCTGAGCTTTTCATGATAACTTTGCAGAACAGTGCAAACTCATTGGTCATTAGGACTTGTCAGAGCATCTCCTGAGCCCTGCTCACACAGAGGTTCCCTGGGGCAGTGCCCTGATGCCAGGAGGGGTCTGCAGAGCAGAGCTGAGCAGAGGGCAGGTTGGATGAGGTCTGTGAGCACAGAGCAGAAGGTGACATGGGCAAAGAGAAGCATCTGCAGGGACAGCTCCAGGCAGCAGAGACATTGTGAGGGAGGGAGAAGGAGCTGCTCCCAGAAAAGCCCTGGCAGTGGGATTTGGGACCTCCCTGACATCCCCTGAAGTGCTCACACTGAGGTTCTACAGGGTACACCAGGGTATGATCACAGAGCATCCAGCACAGGGTAGCTGAGACCAGGGCTAACGGACAGAGCAGCTCTCCCCACTGTGCACTCAGGGGAAGGTTTCCCTGGCACTGCAGCAGCAAAGTTGGGGGTTGGACCCGATGAACTATGATTAATTTCAGGGAGTTCTGACACAAGAAACACTCCTCAATTCATTCCTATCCACAGGAGATTTAGTCTGAGATCACACCATCCTTCTATTTACTCACTGCTGCAAGGCAGGACTGAGTTCTCCAGAGCCCACAGCCAGCCCTCCTCCCAGCAGTGGCATGCTCAAGCCTGCACAAAACTGACCTCCCAAAGGGGACCTGACAAAAGTCCTCCTGAATACAGAGAGTCAATGTGAATTCAAAGAGGTTTTCCTCCAAGAAGAGTTCCCTAACTTCTGATTCTGCCTTTTCGTCCTTGGACAGGTCTCCACACTTGACAGCAGCAGATGTCCAACAGCAGCAGCTCCATCAGCCAGTTCCTCCTCCTGGCCTTTGCAGACACACGGCAGCTGCAGCTCCTGCACTTCTGCCTCTTCCTGGGCATCTACCTGGCTGCTCTGCTGGGCAATGGCCTCATCATCCTCACCATAGCCTGTGACCACCGCCTCCACACCCCCATGTACTTCTTCCTCCTCAACCTCTCTGTTACTGACCTTGGCTGCATCTCCACCACTGTTCCCAAATCCATGGCCAATTCCCTGTGGGACACCAGGGCCATTTCCTACACAGGATGTGTGGCTCAGCTCTTCTTCTTTTTATTTCTCATTGTCACAGAGTTTTATCTTCTCACTGTCATGGCCTATGACCGCTACGTTGCCATCTGCCACCCCCTGCACTACGGGACCCTCCTGGGCAGCAGAGCTTGTGTCCACATGGCAGCAGCTGCCTGGGGCAGTGGGTTTCTCCATGCTGTGCTGCACACAGCCAGTACATTTTCACTGCCCCTCTGCCATGGCAATGCTGTTGACCAGTTCTTCTGTGAAATCCCCCAGATCCTCAAGCTCTCCTGCTCAGACACCTACCTCAGGGAAACTGGAGTCATTGTGGTCGAGCCTGTCTTTTTAGCTTTTGGGTGTTTTGTGTTCATTGTGGTGTCCTATGTGCAGATCTTCAGGGCTGTGCTGAGGATCCCCTCGCAGCAGGGACGGCACAAAGCCTTTTCCACCTGCCTCCCTCACCTGGTTGTGGTCTCCCTGTTTGTCAGCAGCGGTTTTTTTGCCTACCTGAAGACCCCCTCCATCTCCTCCCTATTTCTGGACCTGGTAATGTCATTTCTTTACTCGGTGGTTCCACCAGCAGTGAACCCCCTCATCTACAGCATGAGGAACCAGGAGCTCAAGGATTCTGTGTGGAAACTGAGGACTGGATGTTTCTAAGCACAAAAAAACTCCTCATTTTCTTCTGCATATCACTTGCTATGTAACTCACATTAGGACCAGTCTGTATTTAGGTGGGTTTTTCCCTTCTATGTTGTCTAAATTGTAATAACATCATGCATGTTCATCCCATTCCTAACGAGGTTTCTCCAGGTCTTTTGGGACCCAGACACTGCGTAATGATGAGCTGTGCTCCCTTTGAGTCATGTTTACCTTGAAACATGCACATTTTTGTCTTCATTTATTTTTCTTCTGGCATTTATAAAAAATTTACAAGCACATTTTCATCAGCTGAATCATTTGACTACTTGTCTGAAATGGCAATGCTTTCCTACCATGACAGAACGGGAATTTCCTGTAACCATAGAATCATCCTATCACTTCAGTTGGAAAAGATCATCAAGTCCAACCACAGCCTAACCCTGCCTAGTCCAGCTCTAGACCATGTTCCCAAGCACAACACCTACAGGCCTTTTAAATTCCTCCAGGGATGGCGATTCCACCACTTTCCTGGGCAGCCTGTTCCAGTACTTGACTACCCTTTCAGTACAGAAATTCTTCCTATTATCTAACCTAAGTGTCCCCTAGGGCAATTTGAAACCATTTCCTCTTATCCTATCCCTGTCTATCTGAGATAAGAAACTGACCCCTACCAGCCTACACCCTCCTTGCAGGTACTTGTAGAGAGTGGTAAGGTCTCCCCTCAACATCCCTTTCTTAAGACTAAAAAGGCCCAGTTCCCTCAGCTGATCCTCATAGGTCTTGTGCTCCAAACCGTTCACCAGCTGCCTTGCCCTTCTCTGGACACGCTCCAGCATCTCAAGGTCCTTATGTAGTGAGAGGCCCAAAACTGGACACAGTACTGAAGGTGTGGCCTCACCAGAGCTGAGTATAATGGAACAATCACTTCCCTACTCCTGCTGGTTACAGTATTCCTGATCCAGGCCAGGATGGCATTGGCCTTCTTGGCCACCTGGGCACAGTGCTGGCTCATGTTCAGCTGGCTGTCCACTAACACCCCCAGATCCTTTTCCCCCAGGGAGCTCTCCAGCCACTCTGCCCCAGGCCTGTAGCATTGCCTGGGCTTATTGTGACCAAAGTGCAGGACCTGGCACTTGGCCTTGTCAACCCCATAAAGCCTCTGCCCACCAATCCAGCCTGTCCAGGTCCCTCTGCAGAGCCTTCCTGCCTTCCAGCAGATCAACACTCCCACACAATTTGGTGTCGTCTGCCAACTTACTGAGGGTGCACTTGATCCCCTTGTCCAGATGATTCATAAAGATGTTCAAGAGGACGGGCCCCAGCACTGAGCCCTGGGGAACATCCCTGGTGACGTTCCACCAGCTGGATTTAACTCTGTTCACCACAACAATTTGTGCCCGGCCTTCAGTTAGTTTCTAACCCAGCACAGAGTATACCCACCTAATCCATGAGTTTCTCCAAAACGATGCTGTGGGAGACAGTGATGAAGGCTTCACTGAAGTCCAGGTAGACCACATCCACAGCCTTCCCCTACCCCACTAAGAAGGACACTTTGTCATAGAAGGAGATAAGGTTGGTCAAGCATGATCTGCCTTTCCTAAACCCCTGCTGACTGGGCCTGATGGCCTGAGTGTCCTGCATGTGCTGCATGATGGTACTCAAGATGATTAGTTCCATCCCCTTCCCCAGCACTGAGGTCAGGCTGACAGGCCTGTAGTTCCCCGGATCTTCCTTCTGTCCCTTCTTGTAGGTGGGTGTCACATGTGCAGCTTCCAGTCAGGTGGAACCACCCCAGTCAGCCAGGACTGCTGGTAAAGAAGGGAAGGTGGCTTGGGGAGCAAATCCACCAGCTCCCTCAGTGCCCTCAGATGTGGATCTAAGCAGCTGAGCAGGTCACTTACCAATTCCCCTGGGATGATTTGGGCTTCAGTCTACTTCCTGTCCCCATCTTTCCACTCAGGTTTTGGGGATCAGGAGACAACTGATCATACTCCTAAAGACTGAGGCAAAAAAGGCATTAAGTACCTCAGCCTTGGGGCACAGGGCTTTCATAGACAATGGAACAGTCCAAAAATTGCCTGACATCTTTTTCCAGCTCTACCAGTGTCCATCTTTTACATTCTCCCTGGCCCCCCTTTTGTCATTAATGTATTTATAGAATTAATAACAAAAGGAGAATCACGGAATCACAGAATCATAGGGGTTGGAAGGGACCTCGAGAGATCATCGGGTCCAACCCCCTGCCAAAGCAGCTCCCTAGCTCATATTGCACAGGTCGGTGTCCAGATGGGTCTGGAATATCTCAGAGAAGGAGACTCCACCCGCTCCCTGGGCAGCCTATTCCAGTGCTCTGGCACCCTCAGTGTGTAAAAGTTCTTCCCCATGTTGGTGCAGAACTTCCTATACTCTAAATTGCAGCCATTGCCCCTTGTCCCCCCTTAGTCTTCTTTTCTCAAGGCTGAACAGTCCCAGCTCACTCAGCCTTTCCTCACAGGGGAGATGCTCCAGGCCCTTAATCATCTTCATAGCCTCCTCTGGACTCTGTCCAGGAGATCCCTGTCTTTTTTATACCAGGGAACCCAGAACTGGACACAATACTCCAGGTGGGAATTTAAGAAATACGGAACACTTCAGGAATTTGCACGTCATCCTTGCGCAGGAGCCATGCTGATCTTCTCTGTATCCTTCCAATTTTACTATATGTGCTGCTGAAGCAAGGGACAGGAGAATCTCCCACCTTTATTGTAGGTTCCAAACAAAAGCTAGGAGGGCGGAAAAAGGTTTCTGGTCTGAAACCCTCCGTGGAAGGCCACATGCAGGTTCAGTTTTCCTTGAGGCTCAGGGTTTTCAGAGCCAAGATAACGGTCCTATCAGTGCCTGACATCATTTTGTGGCTCTACCAGCATCTCCCTTCAAAACTGCAATCATCCATTAATAGCTCCCAAACAAATGGTATGAGAGTGGAACAATGCTCCTGGCCTGAAACCTCCCCAGGTAGCCCACTAGAAGCCCCAGTAAGCTGGAGGCTCAGGGCATGCCTAGCATAGGGATCGGTCCTAACATTGCCTGATGTAATTTCCTGGCTCTAGCAGTATCCACCTTCAAAACTGCTAAACATCCAGGCACAAGTGTGTCACTTTCCCAGGGCTGCTCTTCATTCCCCACAAGAGGGGTCATCACTATATATTCTAGCTATTTCCTTCCAATTATCCAAATCAGTGATTGTAAAGGGGGTCTTTACTTGAAGTGTTTCCCCTGCCAGTCCCACAGCATCTTGTGAAGGGGCTGGTCATTTGGGCCTTTGTCAGCTTTACTTCTGGTGTCACCTTAGTGGCCAACAAGGCACCACGCAAGGTAAGGTGGGGACTTCTCTGAGAACTGCTTGTACCAACAGTCTCTGCAAGAAACTGAAAGGGGGGGAAATTCTCACTGGCAGACAGTCGTTAGCATCAGGGTTGGATGGGATGTGTTCCTCGCTCTGTCTGTTGATTTGCTGTGGGACCGAGAGCGTGTACAGGAACACTCAGGGGATGTGACTCAGGGGCAGGGGGGAAACGCTTTTGTCTAGGGAAGTTTCATGGTACCTCATGAAAATGGGACCTTGAAATATCCCACTGTCTCTTCATTCCTGTTGTTTTGTCACAGCACCTCTGGGAATGCCATCGAGGAGAAAAGAATACTTCAGGCAGGTGCGTTTTGCCCCCAGAGAAGGCAGTGAGAAGATGTAAGATGTCATTCAGACACCAAGAAGAATGAGGGGGGGAGAAGAATGAGGCACTCTGGGTGCCGGAGAATGAGATTCCCTTGCAGCCTGTGGGGAAGACCATGGTGGAGCAGGTGTCCCCTCGCAGCCCATGGATAAGGAGGCATCAACAGCCTGTGAAGAGACTGATACACGCCTCAGCAGGTTTGCCAGGAGACTTGAGACTCTGTGGGGAACCAGGCCAGAGCAGTCTGGGCCAGAAGGTCAGCACCCCATGGAAGGAGCTGTATTGAGGCAATTGGTGAGGAGATGACTCCCCAGTAGAAAGGACTCGTGCTGGAGAAGTTCATGGAAGACTGTCTCCAGTGCATGGGACCCCACAGTGCATCAGGGGAAGGGTATGTGTGTGGAATGCCCTCCCCCCCCAGCTAAGAAGGAAGAGAAGTCCAGAGGAACTGACTGAAAACCCCCATTCCCCATTCCCTGCCCCTCCCCACACAGTGATTGCGGGGGGAAGAAGGGAGTGAAATGATGACTAAAGTAAAGGCTGCTAAGAAGAGAGGGGTGGGAGGAAGGTGCTTTAAGACCTTGTCGCACTCCTCATTCCCTGACTCTGATTTCACTGGCTATGTGGTGCAGTTGTGATAAATCAGTTTTCTGCCCTTTATTCTGTGATGAGTCTGTTTTGCCCATTACTCTAATTGCAGAGTGATCCCCCTCTGTCTTTATCTTGAATCCCAAGCCTCACTAGATGTATTTTCTCTCCTTTACCTTTGAAAGGGGAGTGTTAGAGCAGCTTTGGTGAGCGTTTGGCCTCTGGCCAGAGCACTTTTCAGCAAGGCCTTGTGAAATGGGGTGCAGAAGTTGACCCAGGTAACTTGTATCCCAAAAGCTGCCACAGGTTGATTCCAGGGTTACAGTTTGTGTTTACTGACACACACAAACCCACCAAGCTCCAAGCATCAGACACCGAGGGAAAAGCCATTCCCTGGAGAAGGCTGGGACAGAAACTTTGTAACTCGGTGTCCCAGTTTTGCCTGGCTGGGTTCTGGTGGAGAAGGAGGGGCTGCAGAAGCGCTCTGCAGGCCCCAGAGAGTAACTACCAGCCGATTCAAGGCCAGAGTCGCTGCTGACCAGAGCCCAGCCCACCAGCAGTGGTCACAGCGCCTCTGAGAATCACATTTAGGAGAACAAACCACACAAGCAGTGGCATTTTTCCCCCAGAGAAAGGAGTGAGAAGATGTAAGGAGCTGTGCAGGCAACCAAGGGCAGCGCAGGGGGGAGGAGGTGCAGACTGAAGTGAAGTCTGCTGAGAAGGGAGGGGTTGGGGGAGGTGCTTTAAGATCTGGTTGTGCTTCTCATTATCCAACTCTGGTGCCACTGTGTGTGTAGTGTAATAATTGAGAGAGTTTTCTTTCCTTTCGTCTGTGTTGAGCCTGTTTTGACCAACTTTGGTGGGCGTCTGGCCTCCAGCCAGGCCTAAACCACCACAGGGTACCCTCACCACGGGTCAAGAGCCTCTTGCCACCATCTTTTGCCTCTTGGAAAGCAGGTTGTTTTTAAGGCAGCTCTCTTGCATCCTAGTGGTGCCAGGTGGTGCAGGGCGCTTAGCCTGCTTGCCTCATCTGGGCATCAGGTGGCTGGAGATGCCAATTGATAGCCGAGGCAAGCATGTCAAAAGCACCCAGGGTGCCTCTGCAGAGCCTCCTCCAGCAGCTGGGCAGTGCTGGGTGGAATCCAGCAGTGATGTTACTTGGTGCCATCTCAGCAGCAGTTTCCTTCGTGGTGCCTTTGAGCAGCTCAGCACTAGCTGGGCACCAGTCCCCAGTGAGGCTTCAGCCGCACCAGATGCCCAGCCTGTCCCTGAGCAGCTGCTCCTCCCTGGCCAGGCCCCGTTCTGTGCTGAACACGATGTCACAGGTCATGGAAGCTGGCTAGTTTGGCTAGTTTGGGTCACCTGTGCTGGCAGTATCCCCTACAAGCTTCTGCTGAAAACAAACACACCCTGGTCAAAACCCAGGACATTCTCCACCCCTCACCCATGCCATCTCCATCACTCCCAGATCCGGCTCTTCCAATTCATCACCGTCACTCTCCCTGTCTTTGGTATATTTATGAACACCATACACACACACACACACAGACAAACACACATCAGCTCTCGATCCCTCAGTCTATGGGCCATCCCTCTCAAATGTCTGTGGAGTTCTTTGAGTCCACGGTTTTGGGCTCCGCCGTGATACCAGTCTCTCAGGGCAGGAGCGATGGTGTGTGCTGTTGGGCTGTGTCGTGCTGCATGCGCAGCTCGTGCCTGGTGTACCTGACGGGGCCTGTGCCCACGCTCTGCTGATGGAAGGTGTCGCATTCAAGAAAGAGGCTGGGCACCGGTCGCCGAGGCCAGTTCGAGTGGCACACGATGATGTGGCACTTTGCTCGGCTTCATCAAAGCCGTTCGTTTAATATGGGTGATTCTCACTGTAATACCCTTGGCACAGCATGGAGCTGATGGGCTGGTGGAGGTGACGCTGGGCGGTGACAGGAAGGACAGCACATGGCCAGGGGGTGACAGGACAGCCAGCAGTGACAGGCTTGAGGGGTGACAGGACAGCAGGAGGTGACAGGCCAAGGAGAACAGAAGGCACAGCAGTGGCACAGGATGGTGCCAGGTACAGGGCTGATGGGCAGTGACAGCAACCAGGAAGGGCTCTCCCCAGAGGTCGCAGAGGAGCGGGCCACCAAGCCCAGGTGACCTAGGCTTTCTGTCATAATGCGCAGGGTCACAAGGGGCTGTGGCTGTGCTCTTCTGTGTGCACCGGGCAGTCTGCCGTGGTAGAGCCCATCGCACAGCAGGCATTGCCTGGCCCCAAACATGTCCTGTGTCCACTACAAGTTCACCTCAAAGCTCACCTATGGCACAATCACCTTTAACGGCCTCCACATTTCCCTGGGTGACCTCAAGCACCAGATCTTTGTCCGGGAGAAGCTGAAGGCCACCAGCTGTGACCTGCAGATCTCCAACGCCCAGACCACAGAAGGTACGTGGGGGTGGCAGGTGCAGGGCCTCTGGGACCCCCCGGCTGGCAAGGGCACAGACTGTTGTGTGGCAGCTGTGCCCGGAGGGAGCAGTGCTCTGCTCTCTGTGGGTTGTCTCAGTGAGCCAGTCACATCCCTCTGTTTCAGAGCAAGGCATGGAAGAATGCTTTCTTGACGTGCCACCTGTAACGTTTACCAAAGCTGTAGTTTCTGGGAATTCCTCTCGGAAGGCTGCCATGGGGCAAGCGCAGGGACGGCACGCACAGCTTCAGGAACACGCTGTTTGCCAAAGGCTTTTCCAGGCACTCTCCAGTGGGAATTTTGTTGGGGTCTCTCTGCCCTTCTGACAGTTGGGTGATGGAATTAACGTCCTTTTGCTGAGTTCATACTAGATGATTCTCTTCAGAGGGGAGACACCACTGCAGTGGTAGCCTAAAATTTCTTCATATGGACTGTTGGCGTGTGGAGTGGATAAAAGTGCCCTGTTACCTCTCACGTTTTGCTCCTGTGTCTGTAAAGGGCTTCCCTGAAGTGCTCTGTAACGGCACAGTAACATCCCAGCGTAGCAATAAGCTGCTGTCTTGTTCTGTATTGATCTTTTTAGAATACACAGACAACGATGCCCTGATCCCCAAGAACTCCTCGGTCCTTGTGAGGAGAGTGCCTGTTGGAGGAGGAAGAGCCACCAGGAAAACACCCGCTGGGTAAGTGTCCATCGAGCACGGGCTGCTTTGTAAGGGCTGTCAGTGGGCTACCTCGTTACAGGGTAGGAGCTTACAGAGGCATTCAGAGAGTCTGTTTCTTGTTCAAGCTGCTGTGAGTTTTTGTTGTCAAATATCTGTCCCAAAGAGGGATTGGGTTTTGAGCCCTTAGGAAGGAGACCGATGAGTTACGCTGTGCCTGGAACCAAGAGTGCAGCAGCACCCTGGTACCCAGGCAACATCTGCAAGCCCCAAGCATGCATCTGCGTGGCTCCACATGGCAGCAGTGGGCTTCTCTACTGCAGTTGCTGTTGCAGTGCCTTCAGGCAGTCCCCAGTCAGCCTGGTCGCCAGCGTGTTGTGCTTCTAACCACAGCCTTGTTTTGGGGGTTCATTGAAGTATGCACGCTTTGTGCTCTCCGGACATCCCGTTGGGATGCTGAGGTGTTACAGTCTGTTGTCACTGCTTTGTGTTGGGCACAAGTGCTTGAGCTTCAGTTCTGATCTCCTGCCTTTCTTCTTCCAGGAGTCGAGTGGAGCCAGCCAGAGGGACATCCAAAGCCGTATGTAAAACCACAGCCTCACCCTTTTTCCTACACGCTGCCCTCCATTCTAACCAGCGTGGCCTTGCAGTGCTTTCCAAACACCAACTTAACCTGTATTCCAGTAAAACAGAGTGTGTGTTGTCACGACAATGTTAATAGGTTCAGCGTCGTCCAAAGTAGAAACAGTGGCCCCAGGAGACCAGCTGGGATGTGGGTATGGGCGCTGTGCCCAGCCAGGCGCTGTGCTTCGCTCTGCAGCCGCTCGATTGTTTCCTGAGTGACTCTGGGTGGCCCAGATCCTGTAGGGTGGTTTTGGGTCACGGTGTTTCCAGGTTGGCACCAGTGAGCGTGGTGCCCTGTTCCACACATGCCTGCCAGCAGCCAGTCAGATGGGTGTTTGTATAGCTCACGTGTGCTGTTTTCTTCTTGCCACAACCCTCATTTGGAGAGGACTTTGGGCAGACGGTTAGAGCCTTGTCCACCTCCAGCAGGTTTGGGCATTTGAGTTTCTTCTCATTCAGTGCAGGACACTCTGAAAGCGTCGTAGGTTTGGGCTCTGTTTTGAGCAAATGGCAACCAGAGGAGGGTGGAAATGGCTCTTTCAGGGACACTCCGGATGTAGGACAGACCTCCAGACTACAGGAGAGGTTAACGGGTGCTGTGCTTTGCTTGTAGAACTTGAATCTGTGTTTCATTCTTTCGGAGCAGGCTGATGGCTCCTCTGCATCCACTTCCCTGGCCCAGCTTATTAAGGTATGAGTGTATATCTAGAACTCTTCCTGTTAAATTAAAAGAAAGATGTTTGCTTCCTATTTGTAAATCTTACACTGAGATCTAGAGCTTCATGACAGTTGCCATGTGAAGAAAGTTTATATTTAAATGTTAATAATGTAATATATTATGTCTTTTCCAAACTCTGTGTCTGACACAATCCTATCAAGAGTAGTGTCCAGCTTGGGAAGACAGGAGGGGTTTAGGACCTTATCAGCCCCAATATGTGCTGTTGTGTGTCACTCTCCACTGCAGTCCACTTGGGAGCAAACTGGCCTGATGACACAGGAAGGGACAGCAGAGCCTCGGGCTCGGAGTGCCCGGGAACGCTCTTTGGACGTGGGGTAACAGGCCCAGAAACACCGTGTCCTGGCGTAAGGGCTGCCCAGAACATCTCCAGGACAACCGTCCTTTGTACAAGCAGCTGTTCCCGTTCAACCTCCGCTAGCCTGGTGCTGCGCTGTCCAGGATGGGAGGGGTGGTGGTGTCTTTGTCTGGGGGGGCTTCTGTCTCTTCCTAATGTGTGTGTCACATCACGACCTGTTCCCCAGACTGCTGATCTGGCTCATGCCGACGCTGCCGAGGAAGATAAAATAGCGGCAATGATGGCACAGTCGTGCCAGCAGTACCATCCACGCACGTGAGTGTGGAGACTGTCCCGTCTGTCCTTGAAAGGCCACTGGAGTGGCTGAACTGTTTGCTTCCACAGGAGAGATACAGACGTATCTTGGTCTTTCTTTGCCCTTTAGCTATTTGAAGACACCCTCGGCTCCACCTCCCTCCTCCTACCTGTGCTTCCGCTGCGGGAAACCTGGGCACTACCGCAGGGACTGCCCCACACACAAGGTCAGTCTGCGTGGGACTGGTGGCATCCCTCTGCTTGGAGGTTGTTTACCTTGCCAGTCAGATAACGGAGGAGAGACTACTCGTATTCAGACCCACTGCTCGTGGGGTGAAATAGAGAGGCTCTGTGGCAACGTGTCAAAGCCCTTCCAGATGCCAGGGAAACCTCGACTGAGCCGTGGAACATTTTCTTACTGGTCACTGACATTAAACGTGCCCATATGACTTTCTGTGGGAACTTTCATGCATGTTATGATATATTTCACTGGTTTTCCTGGTTTTCCCTTTTTTAATGACCATTCAACAGTTCTAGTCTTTTTGATAAACCCAACGGATTTCTGTTGATGCCAAGTGTTGATTATTTGCCTGTTTTAATTACACAAGTCTCTGGTGGAGTACTGCTTCTGTTTAAGATCCCTTCCAGGCCATTTCTCTTCTTCACAGGACAAAGATTTTAAGCCAGCTCCCAGAATTAAGAGGAGCACAGGAATTCCCAGGGCTTTCCTGGTGGAGGTGGATGACCCCAGCACTCAGGGTGCCCTGCTCACCAGCACAGGAACATACGCAGTACCCATTATTAATGCGTAAGTATGGAATAACTTGCACTGAGGAGACAGGGAGTGAGATGAAGCGTGGAGAAATGTCTGAGTGGCAGTGCAGCCACATTGGCTGGCATTTCTAGGCACAGGGAGGAAGCACTGTCCTTGGACCTTGGCCTTAAAATCTGCAGTGGTTCTCTTTGCAAGTTCATTTTGCTTTGGAAGGATCCTCCACAAATGCAAGTTGTCACAAACAGCTGTGGAACCAAGCTTTCTGTCCCCCTCTGAGTTTGCCTTTACCCATTTGTACCTTTCTTCTTCCTTCCCCACCACCCTCCAGGGAAGCGTATGCCAGAGGGAAGAAAGAAAAGCGTCCCTTCCCATGCGATGAGCCATCCTCTTCCTCCTCCTCATCTGCTGTTCCTGAGTGGTTGTGTTGTCCCCTTTGTAAAGATTTCCTGAATGACGCCGCAATTATTCCCTGCTGTGGGAACAGTTACTGTGACGAATGTAAGTGTTCCTGCCACGATTGTCCTTTCAGACCATCCCATCTGATCTGCAGAAAGCAGAAAGGGGAGATCACCAGCTTCCTTTGGGCCCCGTTCTATTTCAGACTTCAGTGCGCCCCGACTAGGAAAGGACTCCGCTCCTCTAAGGGGGCAAATACAAGTCCGAGTGCTTCATTCCCCTTTTCCATACCTAGCTCCATCTTCTTTGCGTGTGCAAGGACATGTAGGAGAAGAGTGCAGAAATGTGCACTAACCTGCTGTTGAGAGGCGGTTTCCTCCTGAAGCTTGAGGTGTGGGAGTCTCCCTGTCCATGAGGGTAGAAAGAAGAGGAGTTGAGTCATTGGACACGGCGACCTTTAGGTTATTTGCTAAAGACCAGAAGTTTTACATTGTGCAACGTTGACAGCTCAGGCTCTCCATGCAGACAATATTGACCCAGGAATCATTGGTTTAAAAGGGATTAGAACTCTCAAACTGTCTTTAGTTTGGCTAAAATCGACTTTGGCTCTTCTGGTCCTTCTCAGGCATTAGAACAGCGCTCCTGGAATCAGAGGGACATACCTGCCCAATGTGCCACCAGGCGGGTGTCTCCCCCGACACCTTAGTGGCCAACAAGGCACTACGCAAGGTAAGGTGGGGACTTCTCTGAGAACTGCTTGTACCAACAGTCTCTGCAAGAAACTGAAAGGGGGGGAAATTCTCACTGGCAGACAGTCGTTAGCATCAGGGTTGGATGGGATGTGTTCCTCGCTCTGTCTGTTGATTTGCTGTGGGACCGAGAGCGTGTACAGGAACACTCAGGGGATGTGACTCGGGGGCGGGGGGGATGCTTTGTTGGTCTGTCTAGGGAAGTTTCATGGTACCTTTCTGTCAATGTTTTCTGCCTCTAGCTTGTGAACAGGTTCAGCTGTGGAACCGGCTACACCAAAAGGGCCCGTCACTAGGTTCAGCAGCACCAGCAGCAGCAGATGACTGTTCCACAAGGGGATGTGTGCTTCCACCATCATTGTTTTATTTTATTAAAAATTTAATTTAGTTTCTGTAAATAAATGTTCAGGTTTGAAAAGACAAGACTGAAAAAGGAACACTTCTTGAGGAAAGGAGGAAAACCACAGGAGCAGAAGCTCCTTGCTCGTGGAGGGGGCTGATGGCAATCTCAGAAAGACTTTCCACACGGATTTTCATGACTCTCAGAGCAAAGCCTGTAAGGAAGCGCTAGTTTCTGCCTGACAGCTCCCGGTCGGAGCTGAAGGAGCTGAAAGGCAGCCTCCTAGGTTGCAGACAGGAAACAATCCTGGCTGCCTGCATCTTGCCCATGCAAGGACCGATGGAGAAATGAAGGGTTTCCCAGCCAGGAGAAGGCAGCTGGGGCCAGAGTGATCTGCCCAGAGATACCCCGAGGAAGCCGAATATTCCCAGTCCCTGAGCAGGGCAGTAGTAGTGAGAGCTGCTCAGGAGTGAAGAGGAAAACAGGCTGCTCTTCTGACTGTAGGAACTAAACCTGCTGGGACAGCTCAGAGGGGTCTCTGGGAGGCTCCGACATCGTCTCCTTCCCCCTGCACCCGGCCCCGCTGTCCGCACTGGGAGCCCTGGCCTCAGCTCAGCTTGGCCACAGCTGGAGCAGAGCCTGGGCTGGCCCAGCCCAGCATGGGCGCCTGGCAGCCCTGTGCCCCAGGCCTACAGCTCCCAGCATGCCCCGGGGCAGGCCTTGCTGGAGCCTGAGCCTCTGGGGACAGGGTCCCCCGGCCTGGCCCAGCTCCCTCAGGCCCCATGGCTGCTCCCTGAGGCTTCCCTGGCCCTGCCCTGAGAGGGGGACAGCAGATGGACAGAGGGACGGAGGGACACAGGCCAGGGGGACACAGCAAAGGCAGGTGGGAGCAGAAAGGATGGAGAGAGAAGAGAGAAGGGCAGGGAGCGGAAGAGAGACGTGTGGAGGAAGGGAAGCAGAGCAAGAGGCTGAGGGCCAGCCAGGGAGGGATGAGGAGGGACAGACAGGCTGTCAGGGAAAGAGAATATTAGCCAGTGCCTGTGGGGCAGAGAGGGGAGGATGAAAAGCAGAAGAGGAGTCAGCCGAGAAAGGAAGGGACAGAACAAGGTCCTGATGGTCTCCAGACAGAGGGAGGAATCCCAAAGTGGGGGCGAGGATCTGGACAGAGTACCGTAGGGAGAGACAAAAGCAGCAATTATGGGCACCGGCCCCAATCCTTGAGCTCCTGTGTGATCCAAGTTGGAAGACGTGCCCTGGTCTGGAGAGCGTGCTGAAGGGAGGTGACAGCGACTGGCGAGCAAGGCTGAGCCCCGCCGGAGCGCAGAGGTGGCCGCAGAGCAGCCCAGGTGAGCTGGTTCTCTTGACTGTCAACGGGGACCCCCCTGATTGTGCTCATCCCAGCAAAGGAGTATGTGCTGGACAGAGATGTCTCTAGTATTCGACTCTCTGCCCAAAGCATGGGGTGGCTTTGTTTCCACACGCTGTGGCAGTCCTGCAGGGCAGTGATGGCAGGGAAGGTTTGTATTTGGATGTTTGGGATTTGGGTGGATGAGCCGTTGATTTAGGAAATTCTTTTTTCGGCACCAAAGTGGGTACCAGTTGTTCCAGAAATTTTCTCTCTCCTCTCCCTTTGCAAATGTTTTGGAGAATGGGAGAAAACTGGGAGGGACACCCCTGCCTAGGGATAAATTCCAAGGGCATTGTAATGCGGGGTGGTGGCAATATCACTTGGTTCATGCTGAATAGTGTCCTGAAAATGGGACCTTGAAATATCCCACCGTCTTATTTTATTTCTCCTCCATCCCTCATAAGTTCCAGTGGTGAGTTTACAGCCCCAGAAAGAACATTGAATTACCACACAAGAAGCTCAAACCAAAATACCTATCGTAATAATCAATGCAAACAGTTGCTTGAGCCAAGCCAAGTTTGGGAGCCAGGAAGTAAGCTTGGTATTCCAAACCTCTTTAAATCCCCATGATGGGGTCTTCAGTCTGGAGCTACTGGATGAT
>BSDF01000216.1:0-15245 GCA_027925045.1 Hypotaenidia okinawae
AGCCCACCAAAAGCCCACCGGTACCCTTTCGGGTCTTTAAAATAACCTCTACGGAGGTAATCTATACCTAGAATGCATGGAGCTTCTGGGCCAGTCACAATTGGGTGTTTCTCCCAGTCCTTCCCAGTTAAGCTCACTTCAGCCTCTAACACAGTAAGGTAGAAAATGTATTATAATAAGTGCTAAATAACACATTACTGTATAGTCATTATTACTATAATTGCTGTATGTTGTTGTTTGTTGTACCAATGGAGTTACAGCTGGAATCATACACGTCAATGAAGGAAGACTGCCACGATGATGGGACCAAGACCTGCCACCATAAGAACTTTTTCCTCTTCCCCTTTGAAAATGAACACTTTTGATTCACAGACTATGACCATGGACCATGTCAGATGCATCGGTCGAGAGCCCGAGATGCAGCATGCAACGATCCAATGGCGCATACTGACACCATGAGAGACTGTTACAACGAATGGAGCCTGAAAATCATGGACTAAATCATTTACTCAACAAAACTCAGATGAATGGTCCATAGACTAAGGGAATAATACATATATGTGTGTCTGAAACATTGGTTGTACCCAAAAGAAATGGTTGGACCTGGTCATGACGTAAATGGTATGGAATAAGGGGTGGAATGTCCTGGTTTCAGTCAGGATAGAGTTAACTTCATTTGTAGCAGCTGATGGGATGCTGTGTTTGGGAGTTACAATGAAAGCAGTGCTGAGAACACCCTGATGTTCTTAGTTGCAGTCAGACAGTCAAGGACTTTTCTCAGCTTCTTCCTATTTCTCTGTTCAGGAGAAAGGAGGGGCGAAGCCAGGACAGGTGACCCAGATGGGCCAAAGAGAGTATTCCATGGCAATGACGTCCTGCCCAGGAGAACGGGGGGCTGAGGGGAGGAAGAAGAGGGGCGGTGGCGGGACGCGTGCTTCTTGGGGGGACGGTCGGGTTCCGGGACAGCTCTGGGTGGTACCTGAGTTGTGTGGGTCGGTGAGAAACTGCATTGGGGATCAAGAGTTTCATATTCTTTTGCTCTAAAGTCCTGTTAGCATTGGTATATTTTATCTTTCTGTTCTCTTAGTAAACTATCCTTATCCACACGAACGGGCCTCTTAGTTTCTTGGTTTTGGAGTTATTTGCCTTTCCTTTTCCCTTCCCTTGTTTTCCCCCCTTTTCCCTTTTCCCCTGATCTTTTACTTTAAGAAGCAGGCAGCTGCGTGGATCTCAGCCCACAGCCGGGGTGAAACCACGACACCGAGAAAAACACCTTAGGAGGTACCAGGAATGTTCTCTCTTCCCAGACAAAGGATAAGGCAGAGAGCTAGAGTGACAGGGTCTGCTTTTGTGTTTTCTTATGAGTTTTCAGACAAAGTACATCTTTCAGCTATAGCTTCTGTAGTTTGGGAGTTATTGCTGGATGTTAAGCATGTTTTGAATTGCAGTCTGCTACGGCTGAGAAAAACACCTTAGGAGGTACCAGGAATGTTCCCTCTTCTCTAGCAGAGGAAAAGGCGTAGAGCCATAGTGACAGGTGCTGCTTCTATATTCTGAATAAGAAGATTCAAACAAGGTACTTCTTTTTGTTCTAGCTTCTTTAATTTTGGAGTTATTGCTGGAGGTTTAACATGTTTTGAATTGCAATCCTCTATGGCCGAGAAAAACATCTTAGGAACTACCAGAATGTTCCCTCTTACCTTGGAAAGGTTAAGTAAGGTAGCTAGAGTGACAGGGGCTGCTTGTGTGTTTTGTTATTAGTTTTCAGACGAGGTGCCTCTTTCAGTCTAAGCTTCTTTAGTTTGAGAGTTTTTCCTGAACTTTTAGCATGTTTTGAATTGCAGTCTGCTACGGCCGAGAAAAACACCTTAGGATGTACCAGGAATGTTCCTTCTTTCCTGGCAAAGTAAAAGGCAGAGATCTAGACTGACAGGGTCTGCTTTTCTGTTTTCTTAGGTGGTTTCAGACAAGGTACATCTTTCAGCTATAGCTTCTTTAGTTTGGGAGTTATTGCTGGACGTTTAGTATGTTTAGAATTGCAGTCTGCTACGGCTGATAAAAACACCTTAGGAGGTACCAGGAATGTTCCCTCTTCCCAAACAAAGGAACAGGCAAAGAGCTAGGCTGACAGGGGCTGCTTCTGTGTTTTGTTATGACTTTTCATGATGAGGTACATATTTCTGTCCTAGCTTCTTTAGTTTGGGAGTTATTGCTGGACGTTTAGCATGTTTTGAATTGCAGTCTGCTACGGCCGAGAGAAACACCTTAGGAGGTACCAGGAATGTTCCGTCTTTTCTGGCAAAGGAAAAGGCAGAGAGCTAGAGTGACAGGGTCTGCTTGTGTGTTTTGTTATGAGTTTTCAGACGAGGTACATCTTTCAGTCCTAGCTTCTTCAGTTTGGGTGTTATTGCTGGACGTTTAGCATGTTTTGAATTGCAGTCTGCTACGGCCGAGAAAAACACCTTAGGAGGTACCAGGAATGTTCCCTCTTTCCACACAAAGGAAAAGGCAAGGAGCTAGACTGACAGGGGCTGCTTCTGTGTTTTGTTATGACTTTTCAGACGAGGTACATACTTTCAGGCCTAGCTTTTTTAGTTTGAGAGTTATTGCTGGACATTTAACATGTTTTGAATTGCAGTCTGCTACGCCCGAGAAAAACACCTTAGGATGTACCAGGAATGTTCCCTCTTTCCTGGCAAAGGAAAAGGCAGAGATCTAGACTGACAGGGTCTGCTTTTCTGTTTTCTTAGGAGGTTTCAGAAAAGGTACATCTTTCAGCTATAGCTTCTGTAGTTTGGGAGTTATTGCTGGACGTTTAGCATGTTTTGAATTGCAGTCTGCTACGGCCGAGAAAAACACCTCAGGAGGTACCAGGAATGTTCCGTCTTTTCTGGCAAAGGAAAAGGCAGAGAGCTAGAGTGACAGGGGATGCTTGTGTGTTTTGTTATGAGTTTTCAGACGAGGTACATCTTTCAGCCCTAGCTTCTTTAGTTTGGGAGTTATTGCTGGATGTTTAGCATGTTTTGAATTGCAGTCTGCTACGGCCAAGAAAAACATCTTTGGAGGTACCAGGAATGTTCCCTCTTTTCTAGCAGAGGAAACGGCTTAGAGCCATAGTGAGAGGTGCTGCTTCTATATTCTGTTTAAGAAGTTTCAAACAAGGTAATTCTTTTCGTTCTAGCTTCTTTAGTTTGGGAGTTATTGCTGGACGTTTTGTATGTTTAGAATAGTAATCCTGTACGGCCGAGAAAAACACCTTACGAGGTACCAGGAATGTTCCCTCTTTCCTGACAAAGGAAAAGGCAGAGAGGCAGAGTGATAGGGTCTGCTTGTGTGTTTTGTTATGAGTTTTCAGACGAGGTACATCTTTCAGGCCTAGCTTTTGTAGTTTGGGAGTTATTGCTGGATGTTTAACATGTTTTGAATTGCAGTCTGCTATGGCCGAGTAAAACAGCTTAGGAAGTACCAGGAATGTTCCCTCTTTTCTGGCAAAGGAAAAGGCAGAGAGATAGAGTGACAGGGGCTGCTTGTGTGTTTTGTTATGAGTTTTCAGACAAGGTACATCTTTCTGTCCTAGCTTCTTTAGTTTGGCAGTAATTGCTGGACGTTTAGCATGTTTTTACTTGCAGTCTGCTACGGCCCAGAAAAACACCTTAGGAGGTAGCAGGAATTTTCTGTCTTTCCTGGTAATGGAAAAGGCAGAGATCTAGACTGACAGGGTCTGCTTTTCTGTTTTCTTAGGAGGTTTCAGACAAGGTACATCTTTCAGTCCTAGCTTCTTTAGTTTGGGAGTTATTGCTGGACGTTTAGTATGTTTAGAATTGTAATCCTCTACGGCCGAGAAAAACACCTTAGGATGTACCAGGAATGTTCCCTCTTTTCTGGCAAAGGAAAAGGCAGAGAACAAAAGTGACAGGATCTACTTGTGTGTTCTGTTAGGTGGTTTCAGACAAGGTACATCTTTTTGTCATTGCTTCCTTAGATTGGGAGTTATTGCTGTACGTTTAGCATGTTTTGAATTGCAGTCTGCTACGGCCAAGAAAAATACATTGGTAATAACTAGGAATGTTCCCTCTTTCCTGACAACGGATAAATCAGAGAAGTGAAGTGCGTGGCCCTGATTTGTTAATCCTGCTCTCCCTTCCCTGTAGGTTTTATCTGGGCTCCATCCATCCTGTACTGTTTCCCAGGTGAGACCCTTTCAGAATTCTCCCCACTCCTATTCTGCATGCATGGCTATGCTTTTTGCTCTGCAGCTTTTTTCCTTCTTATCTATCTTTCTTCTATCCCCCTACATCCCCATCCCTGTTTCTTACTTTGGCCCCTCTACCTGATAGCATCTAGGTATGTGATTCAGTTTGTGCTGGTGTTTATCTGTGTAGACTGACCCCCAACCCTTGCCTCTTCACTCTGTCACTCCCTGTCATTTCCTGCCTCTGTCTCTGCCCTATTTTTTGTTGCCTTTTTCTCTCTCTCAGTCCAGCTCCCTGGACTCATGTTTGGCTTTTTTCTCCTTGTCTGTAGGATTCAGAGACCTGTGGTTATCTGTTTTCCTTCTTTTTTTTTGTTGTTTATTTTCCTTTATCATAGAGGCAGAAGAATGACGTAGTGACTATAGGAATGTCCCTAGTTTGCCTGCAGAGCGACCTGTGTGTCCCTTCTTTGAGGATGCATACAGTTCCCTGGTTGTCTGAGAGCTAAGTGTAGCCTGGAATTTGGCAGAAGACAGAAGATGAGAGTTGTCTGCAAAGCATGAAGTATGGCTCTGAACTGCAGCTCCTGGGGAACTGTGCTACCTGGGGTGAGGGGGAGAAAGAAGCATGAGAAACTGTGAATAAAGTTGAGCCTGGGAAGAAGGAAGATGTGTGGGGAGGCGTGTTAAGATTTGTTTTTATTTCTCATTATACTACTTGGATTTCAGTAGGAACTTTGTTGTGGGGTGGTGGGAATACATTAGAGGACTTTCTTTATTCTGTGTTGAGTCTGCTCCAGCTGTGATGTTACTTACTGAGTGATCTCTGCCTGTCCTTAACTTGACTCATAAGCCTCTCCAAATAAATTTTCTCTCCTGCCCAGCTGAGAAAGGGAGTGAAGGGCTTTGGTGGGTATCTGGCTTCCAGCCAGAGTGAAACCACCACAGGGATCAGGTGGTGGTGCCCTCCCCTTTTCCCTGCCTGGCTGCAGCTGTGTGCCCAGGGCAGGAGGGAGCCCCAGGTGCCAGCAGTGAGGCTGATGGGGATGGCCTGTTCCTGCAGAAGGCTGCCTGCCTGTGGAGGGTCAGGTGGCTCCTACTGCCCTTCCCCTGGCAGTTGTGGAGGGACTGTTGTGAGGCAGGGCAAGGGCAAGGGCAAGGGCAAGGGCAAGGGCGGGGAAGGGGAAGGGGGAAGGGAAGGGAGGAGTGGAGTGGAGTGGAGTGGAGTCAAGTCAAGTCATGTCATCACTGCGCTGTGGTTGCACTGAGGGAGAAGGTGAGTGGGCTGCACGATGAACTGGAGGGTCCTGGGCAAAGCCTCAAAGAGGGTGGTGGCCCCTCCAGGGTGGGAGCTGAGGGGTCCATGTCTGAGGTGTGGAGCAGTAGTGGCCGCTGCCCGGATCTGGGCAGGGGGGTGATGACCTGTTGGCACAAAGGGATGGGAGAGTGTCCTCACAGGGTGAAAAAGAATGGAAGGCTGCCTGCCATAGCATGTGGGAGGATAGTCTGATACGGCTGAGAAAAGCACCTTAGGAGATACCAGGAATGTTCCCTCTTTCCTAGGAAAGGAAAAGGAAGAGAGCTAAGGTGACAGGGGCTGAGTGTTGATTTATTATGAGTTTTCATACTAGGCTCATCTTTCATCACTAGCTTCTTTAGTTTGGGAGTTATTGCTGGATGTTTAACATGTTTTGAATTGCAGTCTGCTACGGCTGAGAAAAACACATTAGGATGTTCCAGAAATATTTCCTCTTTTCTGGAAAAGGAAAAGGCAGAGAGCCAGAGTGACAGGGTCTGCTTGTGTGTTCTGTTACGAGGTTTCAGAAAAGGTACCTCTTTCAGTCCTAGCTTCTTCAGTTTGGGAGTTATTGCTGGACGTTTAGCATGTTTTGAATTGCAGTCTGCTATGGCTGAGAAAAGCACCTTGGGTACGTATCTAGGAATGTTCCCTCTTTCCTGACAAAGGGAAATGCAGAGATCTAGAGTGACAGGGTCTTCTTGTGTGTTCTGTTAGATGGTTTCAGATAAGGTATCTCTCTCACTTATAGCTTCTTTAGTTTAGGCGTTGTTGCTGGACGTTTAGCATGTTTTGAATTGAAGTCTGCTACTGCCGAGAAAAACGTTTGGTAGGTACCAGGGAACGTTACCTCTTTCCTGACAAAGGGAAATGCAGAGAGGTAGAGTGACAGGGTCTGCTTGTGTGTTTTGTTACGAGGTTTCAGAAAAGGTACATCTTTCAGCCCTAGCTCCTTTACTTTGACAATTTTTGTTGGACGTTTAGCAGGTTTTGCATTGCATTCTGCTACGGCCAAGAAAAATGCCTGTAGTACGTCCTAGGAACGTTCTCCCTTTCCTGGCAAAGGGAAATGCAGAGAGCTGGAGTGACAGGGTCTGCTTGTGTGTTTTGCTAGGAGGTTTCAGAAAAGGTACATCTTTCAGCTATAGCTTCTTTAGATTGGGAGATATTGCTGGACGTTTACTATGTTTTGAATGGCAGTCTGCTAGCTACAATTGAGAAAAAAATCTTAGCAAGTACCAGGAATGTTCCCTCTTTGCTGGCAAAGGAAATGGCTGAGAGCCAGAGTGATAATGGCTCCTTGTGTGTTATTTTTTAAGCAGGTTTCAGACAAGGTACATCTTTCAGCCCTAGCTTCTTTAGTTTGGGAGTTATTGCTGGACGTTTAGCATGTTTTGCATTGCAGTCTGCTACGGCCGAGAAAAACGTCTTTGCTAGGTACCTAGGAACGTTACCGCTTTCCTGACAAAGGGAAATGCAGAGAGCAAGAGTGACAGGGTCTGCTTGTGTGTTTGTTTAGGGGGTTCAGACAAGGTACATCTTTCAGCCCTACCTTCTGTAGTTTGAGGATTTTGCTGGACGTTTAGCATGTTTTGAATTTCAGTCTGCTACTGCCGAGAAAAACACCTTTGGTACGTACGAACGTTCCCTCTTTCCTGACAAAGGAAATGCAGAGAGCTAGAGTGACAGGGTCTGCTTGTGTGTTTTGATAGCAGGTTTCAGAAAAGGTACGTCTTTCAGCCCTAGCTTCTTTAATTTAGGAGTTATAGCTGGACGTTTAGCATGTTTTGAATTGCAGTCTGATACGGCCGAGAAAAACACCTTAGGAAGTACGAGGAATGTTCCCTCTTTCCTGGCAAAGGAAAAGGCTGAGAGCCAAAGTGACAATGGCTCCTTGTGTGTTTTGTTAGGAGGTTTCAGACAGGGTACATCTTTCAGCCCTAGCTTCATTAGATTGGGAGTTATTGCTGGACATTTACCATGGTCAGGAAAGAGAGAACGTGCATGCTACATCTTAATTTGTTTTTCTCTGCTGAACCAGACAGCAATTCAAAACACGCTAAATGTCCAGCAATAACTCCCAAACTACAGAAGCTGGGGCTGAAAGGTGTACCTTGTCTGAAACCTCCTAACAAAACACACAAGCAGACCCTGTCACTCTAGCTCTCTGCATTTCCCTTGCTCAGGAAAGAGGGAATGTTCCTGATACTTCCTAAATTGTTTTTCTCGGCCGTAGCAGACTGCAATTCAAAACATGCTAAACGTCCAGGAAAAATCCTCAAACTAAAGAAGCTATGTCTGAAAGATGTACCTTGTCTGAAACCTCCTAACAAAACACACAAGCACACCCTGTCACTCTAGCTCTCTGCATTTCCCTTTGTCAGGAAAGTGGTAATGTTCATCAGAACCTACCAAGGGTGTTTATCTTGGCAGAGGCAGACTGCAATTCAAAACATGCTAAACGTCCAGCAATAACTGCCAATCTAAAAAAGCTGTAGCTGAAGGATGTTCATTGTCTGAAACCTCCTAACAAAACACACAAGCAGACTCTGTCACTCTAGCTCTCTGCATTTCCCTTTGTCAGGAAAGAGGGAACATTCCTGGTACTTGCTGAGGTGTTTTTCTCTGCAGTAGCAGACTGCATTTCAATACATGCTAAACGTCCAGCAATAATTCTCACATTAAGAAGATAGGGCTGAAAGTTGTACCTTGTCTGAAACCTCCTAACAAAACACACAAGCAGACCCTGTCACTCTAGCTCTCTGCATTTCCCTTGGTCAGGAAAGAGGGAACGTTTGTAGGTACCTACCAATACTTATTTTCTCGGCCATAGCAGACTGCAATTCAAAACATGCTAAATGTCCTGCAATAACTCCCAAACTAAAGAAGCTAGTTTTGAAAGGTGTACCTTGTCTGAAAACTCCTAACAAAACACACAAGGAGCCATTATCACTCTGGCTCTCAGCCTTTTCCTTTGCCAGAAAAGAGATAACACTCCTGGCACCTGGTAAGGTGTTTTTCTTAGCCGTAGCAGACTGCAATTCAAAACATGCTAAAAGTCCAGCAATAAACCTCAAACTTAAGAAGCTAGGGCTGAAAGATGTACCTTGTCTGAAACCTCCTAAAAAAACACACAAGCAGAACCTGTCACTCTAGCTCTCTGCATTTCCCTTTGTCAGGAAAGAGGGAACGTTCCTGGTACATCCTAATTTGTTTTTCATGGCTGTAGCAGACTGCAATGCAAAACATGCTAAATGTCCAGCAATAAACCTCAAACTAAAGAAGCTGGGGCTGAAAGATGTACCTTTTCTGAAAACTCCTAACAAAACACAGAAGCAGACCCTATCACTTTAGCTCTCTGCATTTCCCTTTGTTAGAAAAGAGGGAAGGTTCGAAGGAACGTACCAAAGGTGTTTTTCTCGGCCGTAGCAGACTGCAATCCAAAACACCTAAACGTCCACCAATAATCCTCAAACTAAAGAAGCTAGGGCTGAAAGATGTACCTTGTCTGAAACCTCCTAACAAAACACACAAGCAGACCCTGTCACTCTAGCTCTCTGCATTTCCCTTGCTCAGGAAAGAGGGAATGTTCCTGATACTTCCTAAAGTGTTTTTCTCGGCCGTAGCAGACTGCAATTCAAAACATGCTAAACGTCCAGCATTAACTCCCGAACTAAAGAAGCTAGGGCTGAAAGACGTACCTTGTCTGAAACCCCCTAACAAAACACACAAGCAGACCCTGTCACTCTAGCTCTCTGCATTTTCTTTTGTCAGGAATGAGGGAACGTTCATTCTACATCCTAATTATTTTTTCTCGGCTGTAGCAGATTGCAATTCAAAACATGCTAGACGTCCAGCAATAACTCCCAAACTCAAGAAGCTAGTGCTGAAAGATGTACCTTGTCTGAAACCTCCTAACAAAAAACACAAGGAGCCATTATCACTCTGGCTTTCAGCATTTTTGCTTTGCCTGGAAAGAGGGAACATTCCTGGTACTTCCTAAGCTGTTTTATCCGGCCGTAGCAGACTGCAATAGAAAACATGCTAAACGTCCAGCAATAATTCCCGAACGAAAGAAGCTGGGGTTGAGAGATGTACCTTGTCTGAAACCTCCTAACAAAACACACAAGCAGACCCTGTCACTCTAGCTCTCTGCATTTCCCTTTGTCAGGAAAGAGGGAACGTTCCTAGGTACGTACCAAAGGTGTATTTCTCGGCTGCACCAGACTGCAATTCAAAACATGCTAAACGTCCAGCAATAACTCACAAACTACAGAAGCTAGAGCTGAAAGATGTACCTTGTCTGAAACCTCCTAACAAAACACACAAGCAGACCCTGTCACTCTAGCTCTCTGCATTTCCCTTGGTCAGGAAAGAGGGAACGTTCATGTAACATATGAATTTGTTTCTCTCGGCTACAGAAGACTGCAATTCAAAACATGCTAAACGTCCAGCAATAACTCCCAAACTATAGAAGCTGGGGCTGAAAGACTTACCTTGTCTGAAAACTCCTAACAAAACACACAAGGAACCATTATCACTCTGGCTCTCAGCCTTTTCCTTTGCCAGGAAAGAGCGAACATTCCTGGTACTTGCTGAGGTGTTTTTCTCGGCTGTAGCATACTGCAATTCAAAACATGCTAAACGTCCAGCAATACCTCCCAAACTTAAGAAGATAGGGATAAAAGATGTACCTTGTCTGAAAACTCCTAACAAAACACACAAGGACTCATGATCACTCTGCCTCTCAGCCTTTTCCTTTGCCCGGAAAGAGGGAACATTCCTGGTACTTGCTGAGGTGTTTTTCTCTGCAGTAGCAGACTGCATTTCAATACATGCTAAACGTCCAGCAATAACTCCCAAAAGAAAGAAGCTAATGGTAAAGGTTGTATATTGTCAGAAACCTCCTAACAAAACACACAAGCAGACCCTGTCACTCTAGCTCTCTGCATTTCCCTTGGTCAGGAAAGAGGGAAAGTTCGTAGGTACCTACCAATAGTTATTTTCTTGGCCGTAGCAGACTACAATATAAAACATGATAAAATTCCAGAAATGACTCCCAAACTAAAGAAGCTAGTTCTAAAAGATGTACCTTGTCTGAAACCTCCTATCAAAACACACAAGGAGCCATTATCACTCTGGCTCTCAGCCTTTTTCTTTGCCAGAAAAGAGAGAACGTTCCTGGTACCACCTAACGTAATCTGTTTTTCTCAGCCGTAGTAGACTGCAATTCAAAACATGTTAAACGTCCAGCAATAACTCCCAAACTTAAGAAGTTAGGGCTGAAAGTTGTACCTTGTCTCAAACCTCCTAACAAAACACACAAGCAGACCCTGACACTCTAGCTCTCTGCATTTCCCTTTGTCAGGAAAGAGGGAACATTCCTGGTACTTGCTGAGGTGTTTTTCTCTGCAGTAGCAGACTGCAATTCAATACATGCTAAACGTGCAGCAATAATCCTCACATTAAAGAAGATAGGGCTGAAAGTTGTACCTTGTCTGAAACCTCCTAACAAAACACACAAGCAGACCCTGTCACTCTAGCTCTCTGCATTTTCCTTGGTCAGGAAAGAGGGAACGTTCCTAGGTACGTACCAAAGGTGTATTTCTCGGCTGCACCAGACTGCAATTCAAAACATGCTAAACGTCCAGCAATAACTCACAAACTACAGAAGCTAGAGCTGAAAGATGTACCTTGTCTGAAACCTCCTAACAAAACACACAAGCAGACACTTTCACTCTGGGTCTCAGCCTTTCCCTTGCTCAGGAAAGAGGGAATGTTCCTGATACTTCCTAAAGTGTTTTTCTCGGCCGTAGCAGACTGCAATTCAAAACATGCTAAACGTCCAGCATTAACTCCCGAACTAAAGAAGCTAGGGCTGAAAGACGTACCTTGTCTGAAACCTCCTAACAAAACACACAAGCAGACCCTGTCACTCTAGCTCTCTGCATTTTCTTTTGTCAGGAATGAGGGAACGTTCATTCTACATCCTAATTATTTTTTCTCGGCTGTAGAAGATTGCAATTCAAAACATGCTAAACGTCCAGCAATACCTCCCAAACTACAGAAGCTATAGGGACAAAAGATGTACCTTGTCTGAAACCTCCTAACAAAACACCCAAGGAACCATTATCACTCTGGCTCTCTGCATTTCCCTTTGCCAGGAAAGAGGGAACATTCCTGGCTCTTGCTAAGGTGTTTTTCTCGGCAGTAGCAGACTGCAATTCAATACATACAAAAAGTCCAGCAAAAACTCCCAAAGTAAAGAAGCTAGGGCTGAAAGATGTACCTTGTCTGAAAACTCCTAACAAAACACACAAGGACCCATTATCACTCTGCCTCCCAGCCTTTTCCTTTGCCCGGAAAGAGGGAACATTCCTGGTACTTGCTGAGGTGTTTTTCTCTGCAGTAGCAGACTGCAATTCAATACATGCTAAAAGTCCAGCAATAACTCCCAAAAGAAAGAAGCTAATGCTAAAGGTTGTATATTGTCAGAAACCTCCTAACAAAACACACAAGCAGACCCTGACACTCTAGCTCTCTGCATTTCCCTTTGTCAGGAAAGAGGGAACATTCCTGGTACTTGCTAAGCTGTTTTTCTCCTTCGTAGATAACTGCAATTCAATACATGCTAAACTTCCAGCAATAACTCTCCTCACATTAAAGAAGAAAGGGCTGAAAGATGTACCTTGTCTGAAACCACCTAAGAAAACACACAAGCAGACCCTGTCACTCTAGTTCTCTGCATTTCCCTTGGTCAGGAAAGAGGGAACGTTCATGTAACATATTAATTTGTTTTTCTCGGCTACATAAGACTGCAAATCAAAACATGGTCAACGTCCAGCAATAACTCACAAACTACAGAAGCTAGAGCTGAAAGATGTACCTTTTATGAAACCTCCTAACAAAACACACAAGCAGACACTTTCACTCTAGCTCTCTGCATTTCCCTTTGTCAGGAAAGAGGGAACGTTCATGTAACATATCAATTTGTTTTTCTCGGCTACAGAAGACTGCAATTCAAAACATGCTAAACGTCCAGCAATAACTCCCAAACTAAAGAAGCTAGAGCTGAAAGATGTACGTTGTCTGAAATCTCCTAAGAAAACACACAAGCAGACCCTGTCACTCAGCTCTCTGCATTTCCCTTTGCTCAGGAAAGAGGGAACGTTTGTAGGTACCTACCAATACTTATTTTCTCGGCCGTAGCAGACTGCAATTCAAAACATGCTAAATTTCCAGCAATAACTCCCAAACTAAAGAAACTAGTTCTGAAAGATGTACTTTGTCTGAAAACTCCTAACAAAACACACAAGGAGCCATTATCACTCTGGCTCTCAGCCTTTCCCTTTGCCAGAAAAGAGATAACACTCCTGGCACCTGGGAACAGTGTATTTTCTTAGCCGTAGCAGACTGCAATTCAAAACATGCTAAAAGTCCAGCAATAAACCTCAAACTAAAGAAGCTAGGGCTGAAAGATGTACATTTTCTGAAACCTCCTAACAAAACACAGAAGCAGACCCTATCACTTTAGCTCTCTGCATTTCCCTTTGTTAGAAAAGAGGGAAGGTTCGTAGGAACGTACCAAAGGTGTTTTTCTCGGCCGTAGCAGACTGCAATTCAAAACATGCTAAACGTCCAGCAATAACTCCCAAACTAAAGAAGCTATGGCTGAACCATGTACCTTGTCTGCAACCTCCTAACAAACACAGAAGCAGTACTCTGTAACTCCAGCTCTCTGCATTTACAAGTGTCAGAAAAGAGGGAACGTTCCTGGTACATTCTAAGGTGTTTTTCTCGGCCGTATCAGACTGCAAATCAAAATATGCTAAACGTCCAGCAATAAATCTCAAACAATACAAGCTAGGGCTGAAAGATGTACCTTGTCTCAAACCTCCTAACAAAACACACAAGCAGACCCTGTCACTCTAGCTCTCTGCATTTTCCGTTGTCAGGATAGAGGGAAAGTTCCTTGGTACCTACCAAAGATGTTTTTCTTGGCCGTAGCAGACTGCAATTCAACACATGCTAATCGTCCAGCAATAATTCTCACACTAAAGAAGCTAGGGCTGAAAGATGTACCTTTTCTGAAACCCCCTAACAAAACACACAAGCAGACCCTGTCACTCTAGCTCTCGGCATTTCCCTTTTACAGGAAAATGGAACGTTCCTGGTACATCCTAATTTGTTTTTCTCAGCTGTAGCAGACTGCAATTCAAAACATGCTAAACGTCTAGCAATATTCCTCAAACTTAAGAAGCTAGGGCTGAAAGACGTACATTTTCTGAAACCTCTTCCTAAGAACACACAAGCAGACCCTGTCACTCATGTTCTCTGCATTTCCCTTTCTCAGGAATGAGGGACGTTCCTATTTACCGTCCAAGGGTGTTTTTCTCAGCCGTAGCAGACTGCAATTCAAAACATGTTAAACGTCCAGCAATAACTCCCAAACTTAAGAAGTTAGGGCTGAAAGTTGTACCTTGTCTCAAACCTCCTAACAAAACACACAAGCAGTACCCTGACACTCTAGCGTCTCTGCATTTCCCTTTGTCAGGAAAGAGGGAACATTCCTGGTACATTGCTGAGGTGTTTTTCTCTGCAGTAGCAGACTGCAATTCAAAAACATGCTAAACGTCCAGCAATAATTCCTCACATTAAAGAAGATAGGGCTGAAAGTTGTACCTTGTCTGAAACCTCCTAACAAAACACACAAGCAGACCCTGTCACTCTAGCTCTCTGCATTTCCCTTGGTCAGGAAAGAGGGAATGTTCCTGATACTTCCTAAATTGTTTTTCTCGGCCGTAGCAGACTGCAATTCAAAACATGCTAAACTTCCTGCAATAACTCCCAACCAAAAGAAGCTAGGGATGAAAGCTGTACCTTGTCTGAAAACTCCTAACAAAACACACAAGGAGCCATCATCACTCTGTGCTCTCTGCATTTTCCTTTGCCAGGAAAGAGGGAACATTCCTGGTACTTGCTGAGGTGTTTTTCTCTGCAGTAGCAGACTGCAATTCAATACATGCTAAACGTCCAGCAAAAACTCCCAAACGTAAAGAAGCTAGGGCTGAAAGATGTACCTTGTCTGAAAACTCCTAACAAAACACACAAGGAGCCCTTATCACTCTGGCTCTCAGCCTTTTCCTTTGCCCGAGAAGAGGGAACATTCCTGGTACATGCTGAGGTGTTTTTCTCTGCAGTAGCAGACTGCAATTCAATACATGCTAAACGTCCAGCAATAACTCCCAAACAGAAATAAGGTAATGCTAGAAGGTTGTACCTTGTCAGAAACCTCCTAACAAAACACACAAGCAGCCCCTGTCACTCTAGCTCTCAGCCTTTTCCTTGGTCAGGAAAGAGGGAAAGTTCGTAGGTATCTACCAATAGTTATTTTCTCGGCCGTAGCAGATTACAATATCAAAACATGATAAACATTCCAGAAATGACTCCCAAACTAAAGAAGCTAGGTCTGAAAGATGTACCTTGTCTGAAACCTCCTATCAGAACACACAAGGAGCCCTTATCACTCTGGCTCTCAGCCCTTTCCTTTGCCAGAGAAAGAGGGAACGTTCCTGGTACCTGCTAAGCTGTTTTTCTCGGCCCTAGCAGACTTGCAATTGCAAAACATGCTAAACGTCCAGCAATAACTCCCAAACGAATACAAGCTAGGGCTGAAGGATGTACCTTGTCTGAAACCTCCTAACAAAACACACCAGCAGTACCTGTCACTTTGTGTCTCAGCCTTTTCCTTTGCCA
>BSDF01000217.1:0-15220 GCA_027925045.1 Hypotaenidia okinawae
AAATGTCTTAACTATGTCATTTCGCTGACTAAACAAAATACCAGGTTTCAGTAATTTTAGCAATAGCAAGTCTTCAGGTAGCAGTAACATGCTTCTGAAAAAATATTTGTTATTCTCTTGCTGTGTTAAATAATTCAAGATTATTTTGTCTTGATATTTTACCTTCTATCACTGCAACACCCACCCAGAAGGACATGGTATGTCTTTTGGGCTTCACCAGTGAATGGTGGATAAGGGCTTTTCCGACCACTCTGAGGTAGGAATTCCTTTCTCTTTTCCTGGCTCCATATTGCAGGACAAGACTTTGGACACATCCCACTTAAAAAACACTGTGACTCCTGACAGAGACTTTCCTCTTCCTTTCTCAGCGACAGGACCTAAGCTCTAGGTTGTGAGCACGTTAAACCCAGCGAAAGGGAGGAGAGAGGAACTCTCCATAAAGTCATTAGAAGATTTATTTAGGTACTGGACAATCCAGATCAAAAGTCCAGATCATCACGTTATAAAACTTGCACCTATTAACCCTACCAGCAGGATGGTGTCCCACCGGCAACCACAGGACCTTAGTGGCTCTCAACCTTTCCTTGTGGATAGGTCATCTTCTCTGCATTGAACAATTTGTCATTGGTTTGAGATAGATTCTTGGAATTCAGATGGGATAAAAGAAAAATGAATTAAAGTCCTTGAAGAAATTACTACTTGGTTCTTAAAAGTAGAGAGAAGCTGAGGAGGGACAGGGAGCTCCCCAAAGGCACCAACATCCGGGCCATCCCCTCTGCTAGCCCTTCCCCATCACCCAGCTGTCTCAACATATCTGCACACTGACTTTTATAATCTGGTTTTAGGTAAATATTAGATCCAGAATTTATAATCTTGTCTCTGGGTATGAAGAGTTAGGTTAGCCCTGCAGCAACAGAAACCCCTCGAGAATCTCCCCTCAGTGTCTGTTCTGTGTTGCCTGGAGAAGGGCAGGGGTCAGGTTGTTCTAGGGAACAAAACATACTATCTCTCTTTTTGCCCTGTAAATCAGCACTGAGACAAGAAGCAAATTGGAATCTCTAATTGCAGGCTGCCAGAACCAAGTATTTTTCCCAGTTCAGTATAATGGGGAACAGTAACGACAAACTGATCCCGCATCTGAAAACATCACTTACTCTTTCCTTCTTCAGACTCTGAAGACAGAAAAGCCTTTGACTTACTAGCAGGGCATACTTTTTTAGAAGTACAAAGTACATATTTGTCCAGAAAATGCCTAGGTGAGATTTCAGGACAGTCATAAATCCACATTAGAAAACACCTTGGCAAGCAGATAAGGTTTGATGGTACAAAATGCTTCCAAATAAGAGTTAGCAAATTAGGCTGCAATTTTTTTAAAGGCTAAAATCAAACCTAATCTAATCAAACCCAATTCAGACAAATGTCCTGGAGGAAAGGACAGGCAGGTGGCCCACTTACATGACACCTTTACTTTTTTCTAGGATTTTCAGAAAGAGGGATGTAACAAAGAGATGCTTGTGCTCCAAAGCCACTGAGTGCTTGGAAGGTTGCTGCAGGGAGCTGGATTACTGTGGGGCTGAAGCCTACAACTTCTACGCTGGGTATTGTGATTAGATAATCGCTGATGTACAGGTATAGGAGCAGGTATAGCCCAGAGCTTGAAATTTAGCTAGATGATCGTGTAGAATGGTCTCGGGGTGAAGGGGGAGGAGGAAGCCAGACAAGTCTGTTCTTCTCTCCTAGCAGAGGGCCTGTGGTAACTTTATGCTAACTCGAGGAAAAGGTAAAAGGCAAGAATTCGAGGACAGAATGGTATCACCCCACGGCTGCTCCCTCGGGCGAGCAGAGCCGAGGCGCGTCGCCTATCTCTTCGACAAAGAAAAACAGAGGGCTGAAATACGTCCATGGGCCCCTCACAAGGACATCAACTAGCACAGACTGATAGAGGCACTGCAAGCTTGCAAGATCCTTGCATTCCAGGCGAGAGGTGAAAATGCATCATGAGGAAGACATACGGCCTTCCTCCCAGAGACCCCCGTCTGCGACCCTTACAAGGATCTGCGCAAGCGCCAAGGACTGATAAGCTAATTAGCATGAGAAGCGAGAGTAGGCGGGTTCAGGTACTTAATATGTATAGGCACCGATTGAATATTCATTGTTTTATTGTATAAATGTAAGATCGGTCTGCTGCTTCGGGGTGCACGCTTGTGGAGGAAAGATCCCCCGTGCATCTGCGCGCAATAAACACACCTACTTGATAACTTCCGAGTTATAGAGTCGACTTCCGTACGTCATCGCTTGTACCATTGTTTCTGCCATCGTCACCAGCGTCCCAGCGCTGCAAGTGATGCTTGAATATCTTGCCCAAACACCTCATGTTATGAATACCTTGCCTTCCTCATATGCATAGTCAAGGACTTATGTTTCTCTAGAATTTTTGATAAAGCCGCTGATCTCTTGGTATCATTTTTATACACTTGGTAAATATATAATCAAGGACAGTTAAAAATGTGCATATATGAGAGATGCACAAGTCTTTAAAAGCTGTGTGCAGAAATAGTGGTTAATACTAATTTAGCTGTGATGACCCAGGATACTACTTGTGGGTATCTCACACCTAAGTGCAGTTCTTTGTTCTCTTTTACTTTTCTGGTATCTTTATCGCTCAGTTCTGCTTTACTGTCTCAGCTGATTAATGCACACTGAACCCAACCCGTTTTGCTACAATTTTTGCTGGAGCTGCTGAGCTCCCCACGTCATGTCAGAGTTCTGGCTTTCACACATCAGCTTCACTTACTGACTCCAGAATCCTCTGTGCTTTAGAAAAAGAAAAAATCCATTTTGACTTTATTCTATCTATTTATCCCTCTGGGATAATCAACAGACACAACAGGGAAAAAGCAAAATGAAGTACGAGGTGTCAGCGTGTCCGGTTTCACAGGAGAAACACGGTTACCACCAGAGCCTGGAGAAACTAAGTTGTCTATAAAAGGACAGGAGAGAAAAGGGATGATTTCACCAGAAGCACACAGGAATTTGCTGGGATGATGGAACTTCGTATCTTAACATTGTCACTGAAGTGCCAGAACTGATGACGTGGCCTTACCCCTTCCCTACCACACTCCAGGAGCTTTTCTGTCAGGGTACCTACCAGCATACAGCCCATCAGAATTAAATACTGATCCTCACTCATGCTGCTTAGGAGCAGTTTAGTAAAATCAATGGAACTCTGTCCACAGAGACATGGTAAGAGTGAAGAATCACGCCGCAGACACTGCTAGTGAACAGATTCTGTATATATCCAAGTATCCTTAAGAATGTCTCTGCCAGCAGGAAAGAGAGGAATTCTCTCTACTCCACAAAACACACCAAAGTAATTTGCTCTCGTCATCTATTTCTGTGGTTTCTTTGGGTTATTTTTCTAAGAAGGCTTTGACGGCAGCTGTAAACCCGGCAACCCAGGTATTGGAGTGTAACTGCAAGATTACAGAGCTAAGATGCCTGGCTGTGCTTGAAATGGGATACAGGCTTCTGTTAAGATTACCTTGCTCTCTTGCAGCTCTCTCAAAACGGCTGTTGCTCCCACAGAGGACACAGAGCTGGTATCTCCATCTCAGGCTTTCCTCCTCCAGCAGCCAGCACGGCTGGGATGTCGCTGGGCTTAGCTGGGCCCACACCCATGCAGTTTCCTTGCCCTGGGGAGAGTGCCAAACGAGTAGTTTACTTTAGTTCTACTGTTGCAAATGTGTACTAACTCTTGCCAAGGAGAGGGCAGGTTAGAGTCTGTAAAGTCATCTGTTTGTTTGGACGTCACAGGTGTTATTCCTTTCTTGCTTTCTGCAAACAGGTGACTGACTGAAAAGTCACAGACTAGGAAGAAAAAGCAGTGAGCACTGATGTCCATGTCAAACTTCTAACTTCCTCTGACAAGTGTTTGCATCCTGCTGCCTTGCACCACAACTCTTTACAGCGCTCTCTTTTCATTCCCTGGCAGCTGCAGGGCTGTGAGGCAACATGCACCAAGAACCAGGTGATACACAAATGATATGCAAATTCAAATGCACATCCCACCAGCAAGCTTTGCTGCCTTGCCCGCTGCCTGGCCCTGGAGCGGCGTTCCAGCAGCTGGGTTCAGCCTTAGGAACTGTGTACAGCAGGAGGGGAAGAGTCAGATGTCAGGCACATCCCTGAGTAAAATGCCAGAGTTTAGGGAGCCCCTATTGAATCTCCAGACAGACCGACTTTCTCCTCAGTGACTATGGCAGTCCCTTCCTCACTGTGGCAACCTTCACAGGAGAGCACACAGCACTCCCTCATCGTCCCCATCTCCTGCCTAGTCGCTCACTCCCCGCAGGCTGGTGGGGCCTCTTACATCAGGAGAGGCAGAACCCCCTCCAGACACAGAACTGGCCTGGGATCTTCCACACCCCAGGCCTGTGTTGGAACTCTCAGCTGATGTTACGGCCCAGGATCCAGCAAACACGCTTCAGCACGGGCACGTATAAAAAGAAGAAAACCTGTGGAAGTTCCCAGGTTACCTGACAACTGATTGGCAATTTAGGGTAACATCATGCTGGATTTGGGCCCCTCATGTCCACCTGAGTCCCACCTGGCCTTTCTAAGTCTGGTTCATACCTGGTCTCCAAAAGATTAATTGCTTTCCAAATGGCACTAACACTTAGAAAGGGCCAATCCAAATACAGGACCAGGAATTGCTTGGCTCTTCAACTAGAAAGCCTCAACCGGTTGACAGAAGCATGAAGATGACATGAAGATGTGGGAGGCAGCAAGACTTGTTTCTGGGATGGAGCCCACAGCAAAGTGACCGTCTGGGCAGTTGTCCAGCCATCAGAGGAGAAAAGCCAGGTTGAAGAGGCTGGGAAGGAGACACACCGCTTCCCTTTGGTTCCCACTTCAGGTTCAAACTCCTGTTTTCTGACTGTATCATTTAAAAAAACCCAAACCAACAAACCACCAAAGAACTGCATGCAATACATGTATCTGCAACAGCAGGAGGTGATCTGGGGACAGTGTGGGACGCAGCTGCCAGCAGTAACCCGCCACACTGACCCACACCAGGAATGGGACTTGACTTCCCTTCCTTTCCCCTCCCCTCTCAGGGGAAGATCAACTGTCACAGAAGGCGCCGACGGGCAAAACAAAACGCAACAAACAAAACCCAAACCCTCTGCTACAACTAAACGAGGAGCTCGAACTGTACAGAGGAGCCGCTTCTCCAGACGGGCACCGGGTGCGAATCGCTCCACGTTCCAGCAGTGAATAAACGCTTCAGGGGTTTTCCCCGCGGGATCCCGTCAGCAATCTCTCGGGAGCAGAAAAGCAATGGAGACCTTACCGAGGCAAAGGCCTCTTCCCTCCCCCGGGGGCCTGTGGGGCGCTGCTCCCTCCTCGGCCGCCCCCGGGCGGGAGCCGCGCGCCGACGGGAGCCGGGCAGGACCTGCACGCGGACGGGAGCCGCGCGCCGACGGGAGCCGGGCAGGACCTGCACGCGGACGGGACCTGCGCGCCGACGGGAGCCGGGCAGGACCTGCACGCGGACGGGACCTGCGCGCCGACGGGAGCCGGGCAGGACCTGCACGCGGACGGGACCTGCGCGCCGGGGAAAACTTCGCGCGGACGGGAGCTGCGCGCGGACGGGGAGCTGCGGTTTCCCCTCCTCGGGCCCTTCCCCGTCTCCGTGCCCCGCCTCTGCGGGCGGTGCGCACGGACTCGCCCCCTCTTCTCCCACCTGCACCTGAGTGGCATCCCTCGCCGCGGGCGAGGAGGGAAGAGAAGGCGGCCACCATGAACCGCTGGGGCCGGAAAGCGAAGGAGCCCCCATGGAGATGTCTCTGTCTGCGGATGGTAGGAGAGGACGGGGGGAGCGGGCGGGGGGTATCGCGGCTTTGTGCCCTCTCCCCCCGCGGTGGGGAGGGTGCTGCGGGCGAGGTCGGGGCTTCCAGCCCGGCGGTGACTCGGTGGAAGCCTCCCGGGGAGGTGGCGGCAGCGGGCGCCAGCCGGGCGGTGCTGGGGGAGGTGGGTCAGGTTCGGCCGCGGGGGTCTGCAGCAGGCGTCCGGGAGATGGGGGTGATGCCGGGTGAGTCCTGGCCGCTGCCGAGGCTGTCTCCTGCCCTCCACTGAATACAGCAAGCGAGTTTGGGCGAGCTTGAGCATCATCTGATGAGATCTTTACAAGCCCCAAATAAACCTTGACGTAAAGGGCTCCAACATCAGCACGCAGCTCAGAGCCAATTCTAGAGACACCCCTTGGTCTTTAAACGCACTTGGAAGCAAAGGCTGCCTTTGCCCAACAGCAAACTTTCAGCCTTTCTCAAAGCCCCGTCTGGGCTCAGGCTGAGGCGAGCTGCTGGCTACCAGGAGCTGAGACTGAGCTTAGGAGAAGGGTCCCAGCAGAGCGGGTCACCTCGCTTCAGAAGGTGGGAGCAGCCCCTCTCCTGTCTCCCTTCATTCGGGATGCACCGGTACCGGTCGGCTTTGTGGTGCTGGCGGGGGGCTGTGTTGGGGCCTTGCTTTTTCTTGCCATAACCAGGTTACAGTTTACAGTTGGTGTCCATATGTAAAATAAGAGTGGGGTAATCTTACAGTTTTGTAAAATAACATGACACAGATGCAAAGTGTGTATTTATCAGTCCTGCACCTGGCAGCAGGAGCCAGCAGTGGGATGTCAGGTAGTATGTTGAGATCTTTTAAAGAAAAAAGCAAAGAATAATATGGATCTAGATGCTTTGCCATCAGGCTTGGAAGGGAAGACGGTAACCACGAAGAGCATCTGGGTTGGCTGCTGGGGTGTTTCCCCTGCCAGTTTGTCTCTTCCCCCACCCCCTCGTCTCTCTTAGAAAAACACACCATGCCATTTTACACATCTCAGGCACTAGTGTAAAATAAGGATTTTCCAAATATTTGCCAGTCTTGTTTCAGAAAGGTATGATAGCTGATAACAACTATGAAAATTATCCAAAAGCCGCTGTTCACAGTGACAGCAAGGAGTGGTGCCCAACTGCGGCGAGGCAGGCGTCTGCAGCAAGTGTCAGGCTCCCTGTGAAAGCCCCCAGGAGCTGCCAGACTTGATCAGGAATCGAAGCAGATGGGTGTTACAGCCTCTTGGCCAACAGTGCCTTTCCAAAGCCTTGTGGGGAGGCCTGAGTCGTTCGTGTCCCGCTGCCCGTCAGCAGTGAAAAGTGCTTAGGAAGGAGCTGCTCTGACCAGGGGTTGTTCTTGTGCAGTAGCTTGAAGTTAACCAATAGTTACAAAATATGTGATAACCAGTAAGGGAATGAGGCTAGAAGTCAGGTTTGTAAACTGAATTCCACAGCATTTAGTTTTCCCATGAGTGTCTTGTGACTTTCTTTTTGTTTGGTTGGTTTTTGGTTGGTTTTTTTGTACGTGTTGTGGTTTTTACTTACTTTACATGCTCGGGAGCCAGCATACTAGGTGGGACCTCCGTTCCCCATGGCAACTCAGGCATCCAGCTCTGGGTGGATATGGTCAATACACACATAAATTTAGTTCATAAGACATTTTCAAGCCATGTTTTTCTTAGATAGGAAGAAGAAGGCCAAGAAGTCCAACAGCATCGTGGCCTGCATCAGGAACAGTGTAGTCAGCAGGACCAGAGAGGTGATCATCCCCCTGTAGTCAGCTCTGGTGAGGCTGCACCTCAAATGCTGTGTTCATGTTGGGCCCCTCACTACAAGAAAGACACGAAGGCCCTGGGGTGTGCCCAGAGAAGGGCAACGAAGCTGGTGAAGGGTTCAGAGCACAAGTCTGATGAGGAGTAGCTGAGGGAACCGAGTCTGTGTAGCCTGGAGAACAGGAGGCTCGGGGTAGACCTTATCAATCTCTGCATCTCCCTGAAAGGAGGCTGTGGTGAGCTGGGGATCAGCCTCTTCTCACAGATAAGTAGCGATAGGCCAAGAGGGAATGTCTGCAGTTTGCATTGAGGTTAGAAACTGAGGAGAAATTTCTTCTCAGGAGGAGTGTTTAGGCAATGGAACGGGCTGCCCAGGGAGGTGATGGAGTCACCGTCCCTCGGGGGGTTCAAGGAAAGGTTGGATGAGGTACTTAGGGACATGGGTTAGTTAGTAGTAGAGGTGGTAGGGGGACGGTTGGACTAGATGATCTTGAAGGTCTTTTCCAACCTTAATGATTCTGTGAAAAGGTCTTGTGTTGATGTCAAAGAAAATGCAAATTGTGTCTGATATCTTATTAATTTCAAACAGAACCTGAGCTTTGCTTTTATGCATTAGGTTTATTCATATAATTTAGAGTATAATATGAAAAATGGATTTAACAGGACTGAGTGGAGACAAAGATGAAAAGTGTAAACTGAACTGAACACTAAAGAGGACAGATCATGCAAACTTATTAGCAAATTCTTTTCCCTTGACTCTTCAAAAATAGTTTCAACTCAATATACTTTAGATTTCTGTATTTTAAACTAAGGTATGCATAAAAGGGAAAACAAAAGCCCCCTATGAAAACAATTGGATTATGAAATGCTTTGTATGCTACAAATGTTTCTGGAAAAAAAAATCCTCTTACCCTCTATGTTTTTGTCATCCCCAGTGGTTCTTATTTCTATCCATATATATATATATAACTTAAGAGTGGGACTTAGGGGATTCATACGAATAGGAATCATTAATAAGGTTAATTTTTTGGCTACAAACAATAAAGTTCTTATCTGCTGTAACAGAATAGAGACCTTTGCATTCATGTCTGCTTTGTGCTTGTGGCTGAGGGAAATGAAGGCGGCCAAGCACCTCAGTGCAGAAGCAGAAATAGCAAAGGCTTCACCCCCAGAACACCGAAATCCTCTCGACTCTCCTACCGGTGTCTTTATCGCCCACATTGGCATGTTGTCCTCCTTAGGGTGAGATAGTAGTTTTAGTCCATTTTCCTCTTGATATATCTGTATATTGTGCTAGTTGTGATACACATTAAGTGCATGAATAACATTAACTGGGTTTGGGGATGATCGTGCAATACAAAGAAGATTTCATTGTGCTGTGAAAATCCAAACTAAACCAACTAATAATGGAAGCTGGAATTGGATCACTGAGACAAATCTCAGGGATTCTTTCTAAATACTAGTTTAGGAACATGAGTAACTATTTTGTTGCATTGGTTTCTAGGCATATTGGTTTTGTAATAAAATAGAAGAAAACAGAACAAGCATGGCTTACGTTAGTAATAAACTAAACTTGTTTGTAGGTAGTCAAGTGTGGCTAAAATCTAACCAGATCCCAGCAAATTAAAGGAAGAGTTGTAGTTTATAACTTGAGGAACCATTCAGAGATTTTTATTCCATCAGACAACTGTGTGCATATTCAGAATTTTATATTAAAATAAATCCCGCTATTTCCTCCTAATTATCTCTGCTCTTTTAGAATGCAGACTAAATAATTTCATGTGAGACACCAGAAGCTGCTTGTTCTGTCATAAATTACAATAGCATTTTGGTTTCTTACTGGGAGAACTGGAAACCTGAGGTTTCTGCTGGTGTGTTTAACTGCTCCTGAGGATAAAGCTGCAGCATATTCTTGTCTCAAGGAGCAGTGGGGCTTTTCCCTTCTGTGTCCTGTTCCTCCTTCCCGTTTCTTCCTGTAAATGAACAGGGTAAACTTGGATGACTGATGTTCAGAATGGACATAGATAAACTTTGCTTTTTTTCTTTCTTTCATTCTTGTGAGCAGAGGAAAACACAGGGGCTTTTTTCCCCCCCGGGTTTGTCAGGATTCACGATGAGCTATTACCTTTCACCAGCTTACCATCTGTGAGGTCATTCCTTGTTTGATGTCTGCATCTTGTTTCTGATTGCCCTGGCTTTCTGGGGGAGATTCTCCCTGTGTGTTCAGCTAATGCTTCCTTTTACTTGATGTCCTTAAAAGGTATCCCTTGTGTGTCATCAGAAACACTTAGGAGCTGAAATTCTGCTTCCACTAATTCCATTATTATTACTAAATTCCAATTTTAATCTTTCACTTTTAAAGCCTCAGTTATAGCACAGACATTTGAATCCTAAAGCTGTGCAACAAAGCTTCACTTCTTAAAAGTACTTGGAAAGATGGCTTTCCCCTTTCTGAGTTTTCAAAGGCCATCACTTACTTTTGCCACTGAGCTAATTAATTTTACATTGGGGCCTGTATTCTATACAAATGGCCTCTGTATTAATCACAGCGGCAGCATCTGGTGACCTTGTGGTTCCATAAGTGAGTTGTGTCTCTGTTGTGAGTCTCATTTCTAAATGTTTGCTGCATTTGTGGTTCCATCCACAAATCTTATGTCCACAGTTGAGAGAACAGCTAAGACTTCCTTTAAGTGTTGTAAAAATAAGAAGGAATAGAAGTAGTCAGATTCTTTGCACAGTGATTTCGTAAGATGAATGTTTGATTGTGACGGCTTTGGGGGAAGGAAATTGTTTCCATCTTGTAAGCAGGTTTAAATTGGGCCCTTTCCTTGCAGCTCCAGTGAAAGACCATTCAGTGGAGTATGTCTCCAGTTACTGCATTCCAGTGTCAATCCTTTTTCAAAGACCATCCTTATTTAAAGAAAATAAAGATGATAAGGTCGGCACTGAAAAATAACTCCTGTGTCAAATGCACTTTTAGAAATGGTAAGTTTGAAATCCATTATGGGCTTTGGGAGTGTGCAAGGGAAAGCTATGCTGATGTTCCAGTTAGTTAGGTCTCTTGAACCAAGGGGTTCTTCTCCTTACTATGTGGTGTTTGCTCTATATTTTCAACCTGTGTTTCCAATTTGCTATTAAATATTTTAGACAAGGTGTACAACAATACAAATACTTGAGTTATTCCAAGCACAGACAGGAAAGGGAGAAAAGACAGAGCTAAAGCAAAGCAGATCTTGCCTTTAGAGCCCAGTGCAAATCTAGGAAGTCTAACATTGGTGTCTCTTTCAGCATGGGAAAACAGAAGCATCCTAGAAATTCTGTAGTACCTCTGAAGAATGCATTTTAAAAAAAAACCCCGACATGCAAAATAGCAGCAGTTTGGTGGCTAGGAAACAGGGGCAGGAGAGCTGAAGCTTCAGAGATGATATGTCCTTTCAATACCTTGTCTCTGCTTGCATGAAAAAGAAATGAAATAGAAGGTAAAGCAACAGTTGATATTGGATTCTTCCTTTTTTGCAACAGAAGATTGATAGCCTTTAATTTTCTGTAAAATTCTTAGTATTGCAGCATTTCAGAAGAATGAGAAACACTTAAAAATAATTAAATCTTTAATAAATAATTAAAAAATAATCTCACACATCCCTGCCAATGAGAAGGTGGGGGGCACCCAGGAAGCTGGGAGGGGACACAGCCGGGACCCAGACTGGCCAGAGGGGGTATTCCTTACCATGGCACATCATGTTCCATTGATACCTGGGGGTGGGCTGAGGGCCCAGTGTGGCAGCTTGTGAGCCCTGAGTTTGGGCTGATGGCTGCACGCCTGCCTGCTGATGGGAAGTGGTGACCAAATTCCTTGTTGGCCTTTGTGCCTGTGGGCCGAGAGGCTGGGCAGTTTGGGGGCCTTGCAGGGAAGCTGGAGGCTGTTGGGCAGCATCGACTTTGGGTGGAGAGAAACTGTTTTGTGTATTTATTATCTATGTATCATTATCTTCTGGTTTTGTGTGTCCTGCTAAACTGTTTCTGTCTCAACCCACAAGTTCTCTCCCTCTTCTGCTTCTCTGCCCAGTCCCACTGGGGGGGTGTGGGGTGAGCAAGCGGCTGCGGGTGCTGAGTTGTTGGCTGGGGCTGAACCACAACAGTGTGGAATAGAGACAGTGAGAACAAGGACTCCTGAGTAACAGAACCCCTGATGCTGAAGAGAGCTCACAGAGATCATCGACTGACTTGTCTGTGAGGAGAGAACGGTGCTGCTGTTGTAACTGTTCTGAAATGTCACCTGTCTCTTGAAATGGATGCTGATAATCCAGGGGAGTGAGTGTTGGGTCAGGGAATTGCCCCCTACAGCACTGTCCTTCTCAGTGAACCTGCCAGGTATTTTTGTCACAGAATCTTAGGGGTTGGAAGGGACCCCCAGAGCCCATTGGGTCCAACCCCCTGCCAAAGCAGGGTTCCTAGGACAGGTCACACAGGTCGGTGTTCAGACCGGTCTTGAATCTCTCCAGAGAAGGAGACTCCACACCCCCTGGGCAGGCTGTCCCAGGGCTCCCTCACCCTCACTGGGAAAAAGTTCTTCCCATATTGGTGTGGAACTCCCTGTGCTCCAACTTGAGGCCATCGCCCCTTGTCCTGTCCCCACAGCTACTGAGCAGAGGCTGGCCATTTCCCCCTGTGTCCTAGGCTTCAGAAGTTTATAACCATTGGTCAGATCCCCTCTCAGGCTTCTTTTCTCCAGGCTGAACAGCCCCAGGTCACTCAGCCTTTCCATGTAGGGGAGATGCTCCAGGCCTTTAATGATCTTTGTAGCCTCCTCTGGACTCTCTCCAGGAGCTCCCTGTCCCTTTTATACCAGGGAGCCCAGAACTGGACACAACACTCCAGGTGGGGCCTGACCAGGGCAGAGCAGAGGGGAGGATCCCCTCCTTTGACTTGCTGGCCACGCTCCTTTTGATGCACCCCAGATCATGTGTTTGATCGTAATGTCTTTGATCATAAGCTCCTTTTGTGTGTGCTAGGTAACAGATAGAAGTCAGAGAGAGATGGATGACTTCAAGCAAACTTAATGATGAGAGTTTAATTCCTGAGCATGACAGTGTATTTCTTTGTATCTATGTACATATCTCTGTGTGTGTGTGTGAAAGAAGAAGAAAAACATTAAAACTTTTCCAGAATCCTCTTTCTTCTCCCTCTAATTTTCAGCTGAAAGGGAAATTGTTGAGATATAAGAGATGACTGAGATTTTTGTCTCGGCCCTCACCTCTCTGGTGCTTTGGAAGGAGAGTGTTTGGACTCCTTTCCCTTGTTTCTCAGTGCCATTCTCTTCCAGTGCTTGATTGCTATCTAGTCAGATAGACTGGGACTGAGATACACTGAAGGAAAAGCAGGTTCTGTCTGTTGTGCTCAAATGGCAGACTTTGGAAAATGATGTGTGTAAGAAAGCGATATTCTTTGCAAATCAGCCCTAATCTCCTTTAATTAGTCCTAATCTCCTTTTAATTTAAACAAAAGAGGAGCTCACCTTCCATGCTCGTTTCCCAGTGTGAACACCAAGCTCCCAGAGGCTGAAGAGAGAGAGAAGGGAACTCACTACTGACAGAATTTTGAGGGTTTTTCCATCTGGAATAAAAGATTTTTGTAGCTTGACAGGAAGTCAATACTTCCTCGTTCTTATTAGGCTTGTAGGGACATCATCTATAGGCATCTCTACACCAGGGAAAATCTAATGTGAAGTTCCTGTTATTGCAGCCACACTGCTGCTAAGGAATCTTGGGGTTCCTCATGCAGATGAGATTGCCTCTGTCCTCCTTGTGCCAGCAGCATCAGAATGCCTCATGGAGGGCAAGTCCCCATGGTCAGATTTGTTGCTAACTCTTCAAAGGATATGTCCTTAGAGAAAAATGACCTCTGTTTTGACTGTGGGAATGCAGCTTTGTCAGTGTTCAACCTTTCAGCGTTGCCAGCACAGGCACATCTGCAGGAATGGTGAATATAGTAATGGACATTGTCAAAGCCCTAGCACAACATAGCAGAGTATAATACCATGTGTGTTTTGGCAAAGCACGTTGCCACAGGGAAATCTTTTGCTTGTGCTTGAAGTGCTGAGAAAGTAATTGAGTAATTTTGGCAATTCTTTGAGCAGGAGTGCTCTTGTGTGCACATGACCCTGTCAGAAAGGCTTTCTCATTGTAGTTGACTATGAACACATGAAAGCTAATGGCAAGAACTAGGAAAAGGCAGAGGAGTGAGAGATGATGGAGACGATGTGTCTTTTTAAACAGAAATCATCGTTCAACTTCAGCTGCCTGCTGAGCTTGTGGTCGTGCTGGTCGCTTGTGGTGGCTGGGTTCTGTCGATGGCTCAGTGTAAGATGTATCACGCTGTCCTGGTTTCAGTCAGGATAGAGTTAACTTCATTTGTAGCAGCTGATGGAATGCTGTGTTTGGGAGTTACAATGAAAGCAGTGCTGAGAACACCCTGATGTTCTTAGTTGCAGTCAGACAGTCAAGGACTTTCTTAGCTTCTTCTATTTCTCTATTCTTAAGAAAGGAGGGGCGAAGCCAGGACAGGTGACCCAGATGGGCCAAAGAGAGTATTCCATGCCAATTACGTCCTGCCTAGATATAACGGGGGGCTGTTGGGAAGAAGGAGAGGGGCGGTCTTGGGACGCGTGCTTCTTGGGGGGACGGTCGGTTCCGGGACAGCTCTGGGTGGTCCGGCCTGAGTTGTGTGGTTCGGTGAGAAACTGCATTGGGTATCAATAGTTTCATATTCTTTTGCTCTAAAGTCCTGTTAGCATTGTTATATTTTATCTTTCTGTTATCTTAGTAAACTATCCTTATCCCAACCCACGGGCCTCTTAGTTTCTTGGTTTTGGAGTTATTTGCCCCTTCCTTTTCCCTTCCCTTGTTTCCCTTTCCCTTTTTCCCTCTTCCCCTGCTCTTTTACTTTAAGAAGCAGGCAGCTGCGTGGATCTCGGCCCACAGCCGGGGTGAAACCACGACACACGCAGACAATGCAGTGTGCATGGAGATGATGGGCAGTGATTTAAGCGTGAGGTCTCGGCAAGGAGACACTTAGCGTCCCCCAACACCGTCAGTGGAGCTGGTACCATTCAACTGGTCAGTGATGTTCACAGTTTTACAGGCCTTGGGTGGCATGTGCTGTGGTCTTTGGCTTTTAACATTTAATCAGATGCTTTTTAAATGAGGGTAATTGTTTTCATTCTAACATCATGGGGTTGTTACTTGACTACTGCCATCAGAATGGGGATTTTTTTTTAATCTTTACCTTTAAATGTGTATTTTGAAGATTTCTCCCTTGTGTAAACAAGAAATAGTGATAGTCAGCCATGCTTTCTGTGGAGCGGTGGATCATTTATTTAGGGTGGGTTTTGGGTTCTGTTTCTGTAGAGAAAGTAAAGCAAATACGTTGTATAAAAACAGAGAGGAGGGGATGTATGAACTAGTTGGGTAAGGAGGGCTGTGTCATGAAGTACTATTGAGTTGTGACTCGTGTCCGTGAACTGTATTTGTCTCATGAAAAGCTCTTTTTTGCCTTGTCTGGCACTGCATACTT
>BSDF01000218.1:0-15052 GCA_027925045.1 Hypotaenidia okinawae
TCCACTGTTGGTGCATCTTCCTTTCCCCAGTCTATTATGGCCAGTGAGTTGGCATATGACACTTGTGCACTCCACAAAAATATACATCACATGTGTCAGGTACACTGGACTTCATCAGGATCAGTGGGTAGCTGCAAATTGTCAGGGTTGTAGTAAACCATCTCTTGCACAGCTAACTCAAGTAGTGAATACCTCACTCCCTGGTTGTCCACTTGCCTGGCCAACACACATCATCTTCAATGAACGGGTACCTTTCCCTTACACTTGATAGAAGTCACCTTCAGAGGCTTAGGGCTTGGGACTTACTTCCAATTGCCTTGTCAATGACTCCTGGACAGGGATCCCAGGTGCTTGGCCTCCCTGCCTTCTAATTCCAGGCTGCTGGCCCTGTTATCCCAGCATCAGAGTAACCAGGTGATGATGTGCTCCCCTCCCTTTGCCTTTTCCTCTTCCCTATCCTGCTGGGGGAGGGGAGTGAGTGAGTGGCCGGCCATGTGGTTCTCAGCTACCAGCTGAGGCTTCACCATGACCATTTCCTAAGGAATGGTAAAAAGATTGACTAATAGTTACTTGAAGCCAATGTAAAGTCAACAGAAAGCAAGAATTCCCTAACAATAATTTTAGACAAATTTGCATTGTTCCAACACACTAGTGACTGATCTCACTATTTAAACTGTTCAGAGAAGAATGCCCAATCATCAAAAGAAATAATCATTCCTTCTGCATAGCAGAGAACTGTGGAAACCTTCAGAAATATTATGCTTCAGTAAAATTTGTGAACATTTAAACTTCCATAAAAATATTCTAGCAGAACTCCCCAATAACCTTTCAAGTCACAGCCTTATTTATGTATTATATGTTACTAAAGTTAAGACAACATAAAATAACTTTTATACTTTTGAATTAGATACAACCAAAAAAGTAAAACACTTCTCTGAACTTGTACTCTGTATGGACTCAGATATACCCATATACACTAAAGATGAGGGACCTTTACTGTGGAGATTAATTGCACTTTATAATAGCACTAGAAATGTAGATATACCATAGACCCTAATTCCTTCCTTTCCCCAAGCAAGCTAACCAGAGGCCAGCTAATTTTTCCATTTATGGAATTGCAAAAAAATATAAGATGAAGGAGAAAAAGCAGATGACTAACTTCGGTTTCATCAGAAGGTGTGCTTTTATAATATTTTATCTATTTTTCATCATTTGTTTTACATGTAAAATGCAGGAAAAATTTATTAGGAACATAACCACTGATGCAATCAGAAGAACTGATACAAAGCTCAAGCGATCAAAAAACAGTACAGAAAATGGAAATTTTGAGGTAATACGATGGGAGAGGGAAATTACACATGTATACCATGTTCAGAATGAGATAAGAGGGAGAAAAAAAAGCTAATTTCTAGATTTCAAATTTAGTCTCATGCTAAATAAAATTAACTTTCTGATATTTCTTCCAGGTTTGGCTGGATTCTGGTGGAGAAGGGGGGCCTGGAGGCGGGGGGTCTGCAAGAAGCAGCTAGAAGCTCTCTGCAGGCCTGAGAGAGTAAACACCAGCTGACTCAAGGCCAGAGTCTTTGTAGATGAAGGCTGAGCCAATCTGCGATGGTCATAGCACCTTTGTGAATCACATTCAGAAGAAAAAAAAAATGCAAGCAGACACTTTTTGCCACCAGAGAAGGGAGTGAGAAGGTGTAAGAAACTTTGCAGATACTGATTCAATGAAATGTAATAATGCTGAGTAGATTGATGTAGATGTAGCTTAAGAGACAATTAATATAACTTTAATATAAGAATTTGCATGTTTTAAAACTAGATTTGGTTTGGCTTTTAGTAGAATATGGCTGTAACCATGTGAGCTGTTTCGTGAAAGCGGATACAAAATTTAGCCATAACAGTGGAACAGCCTTGAAGATAAAGAAGTGAAGATAGGGGAGTCATAAATAATGAGGCCAACAACCACACGATTAAGAGACAGTATATCTTGTTTTCAGCTAAGAGGGGTTCCTAACTAGTTTGTATGAGAATGCGCTTTGGAGTGCAGGAATGTGTTTTGGAAACTATGGAGAAAACTGTAAAGAGCATGCGCTGAGAGATTGGAAGACTTTATCCCTGAAGACCACCAGAAGACCCCTGAGTGTCACTGAGCATGCTCTGTCTGGGAGGAGTTAATGTAAATTACTTCCTGGAAATAATTTGCATAACCCTTCCTTTTCTAGGAAATAATTAATATGTAGAATTAATCTGTATAAATGAGAAATTTGGCTCTAAACAGCGCACACATTTGGAGGAGTGATCCCCTGTGTGCCCAGCACTGCAATAAAGAATACCTGCTTAATAGTCACCAAGGCTACCAAGTTTTGATTCCAGCTTTTTGAGGCATCAATATCAAGGACAGTAAAGTGGGGGGAAGAGGCACCCCAGGTGCTGGAGAGAAAGATGCCCCTACAGCCTGTGGAGAAACCCATGGTGGAGCAGGTGTCCCCCTGCAGCCTATGGAAAAGGCCAAGACCCCACCTGCAGCCTGTGGAGAGGCCCCATGCTGGAGCAGGTGGAGACAGACAGAAGACATTGTGAGCCACATTGGCGCAAGCTTCTGCCAGCACTTGCAGCCTGTGGAGAGAGACAGAGATAGAGAAATGAGCAAGAGAGAGATCCATGCCGGAGCAGGTTTGCTGGGGGGAGGAGGCTCGTGACCCCATGGAGGACCAGGCTGGAGAAGTCTGGGCTTGAGAGCCTGAAAAACGTTCTGTGCTATGTGACTGGCACCCTGTAGAAGTGATCCACACTGGGGCAGTGAAGAACTGTCTCCTGTGGGTGGGACCCCATGGTGGAGCAGGGGAAGGGTGTGAGGAATGCCACATCCCCCCCAACTAAGGAGGAGGGAACTGACTGAAACCCCCATTCCCTGCCCCTCCTTATGCCACAATGAGGGGAAAGAACGGAGCAAGTCTGCTAAGAAGGGAGGGGTGGGGGAGTTGCTTTAAAAACTGTGTATGCTATCTGGCTCTGGTGTCAATGGGCGTGCAGCATAGTGTAATAAATTAGTTTTCTTTCCTTTAGACTGTGCTGAGCCTGTTTTGCTTGTGACACTAATTGCGGAATGATCTCCCCATCTCCTTAACTCCTAAGCCTCTCAATATATATTTTCTCCCCTGTCCAGGTGAAAAGGGGAGTGACAGAGTGGCTTTGGTGGGTGTCTGGCCTTCAGCCAGGGCTAAACCACCACAACATAATTGCAATTTTAAAAAAATGAATCAAAGAATCAGACTCACAGAATCACTAGGTTGGGAAAGACCTTTAAGATCATCAAGTCCAACCACTCCTGTCCTATGCTAAGCCAAGTACCTGATCCACCCTTTTTTTAAACACATTCAGGGAAGGTGACTCAGCCACATCCCTGGGCAGCCTGTTCCAGGCCCTGACAACTCTCAGTAAAAAAAAAATTTCTAATATCTAATCTGAACCTGCCCTGGTGCAGCTTCTTGCCATTTCCCCTTGTCCTGTCACCTGGCTGAAGAGACCATCTCCCACCTCTCTGCAACCTCCTTTCAGGTAGTTGTAGGAAGTGATAAGGTCTCAGCCTCCTCTTCTCCAGACTAAACAGCCCCAGCTCCCTCAGCCGCTCCTCATAGGATTTGCCCTCCAGCCCCTTCACCAGCCTGGTTGCCCTTCTCTGGACTCGCTCGAGGACCTCAATGTCCTTCTTATGGTGAGGAGCCCAGAACAGGACACAGTACTCGAGGTGCGGCCTCACCAATGCCGAGTACAGGGGTACAATCACCTCCCTAGACCTACTGGCCACACTATTTTGGATACAAGCCAGGATGCCATTGGCTTTCCTGGCCGCCTGGGCACACTGCTGGCTCATATTCAGCCTGCAGTCAACCAACACCCCCAGGTCCTTCTCTGCCTGACAGCTCTCCAGCCAGTCTCCCCCAAGCCTGTAGGGCTGCATGGGGTTGTTATGTCCCATGTGCAGGACCCTACACTTGGCCTTGTTAAACCTCATCCTATTGATCCAGTTTGTTCAGATCCCTCTGAAGAGCTTCCCTACCCTCAGGCAGATCAACACTTCCTCCCAGCTTAGTGTCATCTGCAAACTTACCCTGGGAGTATTCAATCCTTTCATCAAGGTCATTGATAAAGATGTTGAACAAAACTGGACCCAAGACTGAGCCCTGGGGGAGGCCACTCGTGACCGGCCTCCAGCTGGATTTTGTTCCATTTACCACCACCCTTTGGGCCTGGCCATCCAGCATTTAACCCAGCTGAGGGTCCACCTGTCCAGGCCAGTGGCAGTCAGTTTCTCAGTCAGAATGCTGTGAGAAATGGTGTCAAAGGCTTTACTGAAGTCCAGGTAGACCACATCCACAGCCTTTCCCTCATCTATTAAGTGGGTCACCTTGTCATAGAAGGCGATCAGGTTAGTTTGACAGGATCTACCTTTTGTAAACCCATGTTGACTAGGCCTGATCCCCTGGCCATCACGCATGTGCTGCATGATAGCTCCCAAGATGACCCTCTCCATGATCTTCCCTGGGACTGAGGTCAGACTGACAGGTCTGTAGTTCCCCAGATCCTCCTTCTGACCCTTCTTGTATATGGGTGTAACATCTGCCAGCCTCCAGTCTAGTGGAACTTCCCCAGTCTGCCAGGATTGCTGGTAGATCATGGAAAGGGGTTTGGCAAGCACATCTGACAGCTCTCTCAGACCCCTCTTCTCCAGACTAAACAGCCCCAGCTCCCTCAGCTGCTCCTCATTGGATTTGCCCTCCAGCCCCTTTACCAGCCTGGTTGCCCTTCTCTGGGCTCATTCAAGGACCTCAATGTCCTTCTTATGGTGAGGAGCCCAGAACTGGACACAGTACTCGAGGTGCAGCCTCATCAATTTCTAACCTGGACCTCCCCTGGTTCAACTTGCAGCCATTCCCTCTTGTCCTATTGCTACTTATCTGCAAGAAGAGGCTGACCACCCTACCTCTCACCAGCTCTCCACAACCTCCTTTCAGGTAGTTGTAGAGAGCAATAAGGTCTCCCCTGAGCTTCCTCTTCTCCAGACTAAACAGTCACAGTTCTCCTCAGCCACTCCTCATAAGACTTGTGTTCCAAACCCTTCACCAGCTTCATTGCCCTTCTCTGGACACACTCCAGGGCCTTGGTGTCTTTCTTGTAGTGAGGGGCCCAAAATTGATCACAGAATTCAAGGTGTGGCCTTACCAGAGCTGAGTACAGGGGGATGATCACCTCCTTGGTCCTGCTGACTACACTATTCCTGATGCAAGCCAGGATGCCATTGGCCTTCTTAGCCACCTGGGCACACTGCTGGCTCATGTTCAAGCAAGGGTCAACCAATATCTCCAGATCTTTTTCCTCTGTACAGCTTTCCAGACACCCTGCCCCAAGCCTGTAGCGCTGCTTGGTGTTGTTAGGACCAAATTGCAGGACCCAGCACTTTGCCATGTTGAACTTCATCCCATTGGCCTCTGCCCATTGATCCAACCTGTCCAGATGCCTCTGGAGGGCCTTCCTACACTCCCACAGATTGATACTTTCACCCAACTTGGTGTCATCTGCAAACTTACAGAGGCAATTCCCTCATCCAAATCATCAATAAAGATATTAAAGAGGATGGGTCCCAGTTGCAACCCCTGGGGAACACCACTTGTGACCCGTCAACAGTTGGATTTAACTCCATTTACCATCACTCTGGGCCTAGACATCCAGCCAGTTTTTAGCCCCGTGAAGAGTGTACCTGTCCAAGCCCTGGGTCGCCAGCTTTCCATTCATGAACCCATGCTGGCTGGGCCTGATCCCCTGGTTGTCACATATTTGCTCTGTGATTGCCCACAGATTGACTTGCTTCATAATCTTTCCTGGCACCGAGGTCAGGCTAACAGGCCTGTAGTTCCCCAGATCTTCCTTACCACTGTTCTTATAGATGGGCATCACATTAGCAAGTCTCCAGTCATCTGGTACCTCTCTGGTTGCCCATCACCGCTGACAGATGATGGAGAGCGTCTCAGCAATCACATCCTCCAGCTCCCTCAGCAGGATCCCATCTGGCCCCATGGACAGCCCAGGTGGAATAGTAGGTCTCTAACTGTTTTGACCTCAATCATGGGGGGTTTATTCTGCTCCCTGTCCCAGTCTTCCAGGTCAGGAGGCTGAATACCCTAAAAATAACCAGTCTGACTATTGAAGACAGATGTAAAGAAGGCATTGAGAATCTCCACCTTTTCCTTATCCTCAGTAGTCATGTTCCCCACTGGATTAAGTAAAGGAGTGTGTCCTGGTTTCAGCTAGGCTAGTTAATTTTCTTTCTAGCAGCAGATGGAATGTCCTATTTGGGAGTTCAGATGAGAGCAGTGCTGATAACACAGTGATGTTTTCAGTTGTTGCCAAGCAGTCAAGGACTTTTCAGTTGTTCATATTGCCCTGCTAACCAAAAGGTAGGGGTGCCCAGGAAGCTGGGAGGGGACACAGCCAGGACAGGTGACCCAAACTGGCCAACGAGGGTATTCCATGCTAATTGTGTCATGTTCAGCATAAAGGGGGCTGGTGGGGGAGGAGCACTCAGCTCCAGGACATGTGGTTTTTGGGGATGGTCCAGTTTTGGGACAGCTCTGAGCTGTACAGCCTGAGTTGTGTGGTTCAGTGAGAAACTGCATTGTGTATCACCAGTTTAATATATTTTGCTATAAAGTCCTATTATTATTATTATATCTATCTCTCTGCTATCCCAGTAAACTATCCTTATCCCAACCTGCAAGGTTTTGGTTTTTCTGTTTTTTCTTTTCCCTCCCTTCACCCCCTCCCCTAATTTCCCCCCGCCTTAGACAGCAACAGAAGGAGATTCTCTTTAGCCGTCCTCTTACTGTTAATGTATTTGTAGAAACCTTTTTTATTATCTTTTACCACAGTGGCCAGGTTGAGCTCATGCTGGGCTCAATCCATTCTGATTTTTCCCCTGTATATGTTAGCAACTTCCTTGTACTCTCCCTGAGTTGCCTGTCCCTTCTTCCACTGGACGTACACTCTCTTTTTCTCCTATGATGGCAGCAGTGAGATAAAGAAATTGGCATAAAATTAAGTGATTTTATATAACCTTAGAGTTATTTTAATAACAAAAGCTGCATAGTTGAACCACAAAAGCGGAACAACCTTAGAGATAAGGAAGTAACAAGTTAACATAATTTTGTAGAATGTCTCCCATGACTCAATTGTAAATTAGTAACCAATCAAAGGAAGGGTAATATGTTGTAGTTATTTAGGTGCATACTGCTTGAAATTTAAACTAGTTTTAACAGGGTGATGCTTATAGACCACGAAGAAAAGCACAAAGAACATGCACTAAAAGAAGAGGTAAAAAGCTCACCAAGAGGAAGACGGCAGGCCTTCATCCCTGATGACCACCAGACCATCTGAATGTTACTGGGCATGCTCTGTTTGGGAGGAGTCAATGCAAATGACTTACTGAAAATTATTTGTATAGCCCTGCCTCTTCTTAGAAGTATAATGAATATGTAAAACTGGTTTGCATAAAGTTAGGAAGCTTTGTCTTGAACAGTGCACATACCAGGAGTGATCCCCTGTGTGCCCAGCACTGCAATAAAGAATACCTGCTTAATAGTCACCAAGGCTACTGAGTTTTGATTTTGGTTTTTCATGGCATCACCAGTCTCTCAGCCATGAATTTAACAGGTGGGTTTTCCAGGTCCTCTCAGTACCCCTCCTTGCCACTGAAAGGCTAGAGGAAAACGCCACCTATACTCCTACTCCATCCACTAACCACCCCAATCCCCTGAAGTCCCTTCTGATAGCCTTCAGGCTTCTCTCAGCAATTTCATCACTGCCAGCCTGAACTATCAGTAGGGCATAATAATCAGAGGGGCAAAACAGGTTCAATAGCTTTCTGGTAATGTCCCAGACCTGAGCCCCAGGGAGGCAGCAGACTTCTCTAAGGGCAGGGTCTGCCCAACATATGGGGTCCTCTGTTCCCCTCACAAAGGAGTCACCTTCGACAATTAGTCTTCTTTCCTTCTTGGTGGAGGCAGTCTTGAGGCATGGAGTTGACTTCCTTGCTGGTCCTGGGTGGACCTTCCACAGCATCCTTGCCTATTCACCCCTCAAGCTCCAGAGCCTCAAACCTATTGCATGAGGGTACCTGGGAAGACTGGCCATCATCCAGGAGGGCCTCATATCTATTTCTCAGAGGCACCTGGTGTGGAAAATACTGGGGAATGTTGCTTTTGCAAACTGAAATGGGTTGTGGTATTTTTCTATGCTGACTTGGGAAGTGGAGGACTCAGGCTGCCTCATCAGAAATCCTTTGTCGGGAATTTAGGAATAAGAAGATAAAGGACATTTGTCAATCTGGATATGCAACAGATAGCACATAAGATAAGGGGGAACACTGTTAATGAAGTTTTGCTGTTGGTTGTGTTAAAGAATTATGGTAAAATTGCTCTCTCTCAAATACGGATTCAATTCAAAACTGAGGAATACATAGCTCTGCTAAAAGATGCAGATGAAACTTATACCCATACATCAGACAATGAGAACATATAAGTGGTTAAATTGTGACTCAGGACATGGGGTGGAATGTAAGGATCATCTGGCTCCAGAAACAGGTTTCGGCAATGCCTTAGGCCATCAGGCGACTCATGGGGGGTTGTAATGTGACTCAGTCTTGAATTGCTTTGAGGTCCCATCTCAGCAGAGACAAACTCATAGGGAGCTGTGTAGATAGCTCAGACTTGAGTTGTCCTGTAAGAGGAGATTAATCAGGGCACTGCTGCATAATTCAATGAACTGAAACCTGGGTTGAGCCTTGAACTCCTTCGGCAAGCCGGTATGCCCCAAGTCCCAATCAAGTCCCACTATTCAGCTGCCTAAGCAGTGAGATAAAGGCAAGCATTTGAGGGTCCCCATTTGGCTTCAATGGGCCCAGACAAAAAAAAAGATAGGCAACAGTTAAGAGCTATGTAAGATAACTTAGTAAGTCCATAAATATTAATGGAAAGCAGGAACCTGCCAGACATGCAATGTGTGAAGAAGGCGCCTAGGTTGAACCTGTAAACCTTGGAAAAACTTAATCCATAGATAAACAGGGGAGGGATTTCAGATGGAAATATGGTATAAAAATGCTGTAAACTCTGACCACAGGTGTGCCTACTTTGCTAGGTCACCCACTCTTGCAAGAACATATAATAAATTACTGCTTCACTAGTATGTCTACCGCGAGTCCTTTCTTTAGCACCTTTGGCATTTCTAACAACTTGGGGGCTCATCTGGGAGTGACATCATCACCATGAGGACCTCCTGCTGCCAAAGAACAGGGAGACGCATCCCATTGATTTCAACAGTCTCGTGTATCATCAACAGGGGTTCCAGCAGTGAACTGACTAGATCAAGACCAATTTTAAAGGTAGTCCTAGTGAATCAGAGGGGAGGATAGTAGGCACTGCCATAACAACCGGGCAACTCCATGCACAGACTAAGGTAAGAAAATCAGACATTAAGTATTGCCTTGGTGGTCAGGACATTCGGGGAGACGTGCGTGTGAGAGAGAGATATACAGTTAAGTACGAAGTGAGTGCAGAGCCCGGATCTGCAGTTCTGCCTTTCCACGAGGGAAGCGGCCAGAGAAGGGCAAAGCAAAAGGTGGATTTGTTGTTAAAAAGTCTCCAAGGGACCGAATGGGAAATAAGGATAGCTGGCTTTAAAAAGAAAATGGGGTGTGGAGAGAGAACCCCTGGAAACCTTCCTCCATACAGTCCCTTAGGGAGGATGGAAAGACATGTCTTGTAATAAGGATATAATCGGCTTGGGGATACCTGTAATTCGTGAGAAGACGTCCTACGCTAGGTAAAGAGCATTGGTGCTCTTCCCACGGGTGGATTCAAATCCGGTAAAGGAGCTTGCTGAAATCCTTAAGGGTTGGGGCGCAACTGAGCCACTTTGGTGGTAACATCCTGCAGCCCATGGGAATTGAAATTTACATCACTGTGGTTATAATTGGGATTTACATAACCATTGTTACACTTCGTGCATGCAATAAGTTTTTCTGCTCAGTACCGTGTGTTGTGTGAGTGGTTTGAGTGAGAGTTTTGAGACGAAAAGACGCAGTCTGACTGCAGGGCAAGTCCCAATCCATGGTTCCATGTCTCCACAAGGAGAGCGGCTGGAGATGGACAAAGCAAAAGGCAAATTTAAACTGTTTGTGTAAGTTAAATGAGTTTTGAACCAATTGTTGTTTTCTGGTGTTCTATATACAGATCTAAGGATTTTTGTGTGTGTAAACCATTGTTTGTATGTAAGCAGGAGGTTGTGATGCAATTTGGAAGCAATTTTTGGTGTGATGAATGGGAGGAAGGACTGGTCTGATTGGGATGGCGTTTTTGGTTCGGGCCAGCTTGAGCAGGTGGTTTGTGGAGATTTGAAAAGTAAAAAAAAAAAAATCAGTGGTGTACAGAAGGAGGACCGCTTGAGAGCTTTCGGATCTCCTGATCAGGGGCAGGAACAGGTCTTTGCCTGTTTTGTGAACAGTGCAGTTTGTATATGATATTGCCCTTTGAGTTTTGTAACGTAAACTGTGTAACTACGATGTGACCTCCTGAGAGTGAATAGGGGAAATTTGGATACTAAGGCGTGGCCCTCTCAGGATGTATTGCCCCTGTGAATTCTGTACGTAAACTGCATAATTACTGCATAATTGCAGTTTGAGCTTCTGAGAGTGGACCAGGGAAATTTGGATACTAAGGTGCGGCCGAGGGGATAGGTAAATTATAAGATCTTCTTGAGATGCACCGACCTCCTCCCTCACCCCAGGGACAGGATTGGGTGAAAAACTGCTGGTTCTACTGAATTATCTGGGCTGGCTGAATCAGTGCAAAAAGGCTGTGTGTATTCAAGCCATGTATGAGTGTTGGAGGCAGGGCATTCCCCTTGCCACTCCAGGAGATCCAGTCTACCTTAAACCACTGATTAGGGGTCTCCCTAACACCTTAAAAATCTATGTGCAAAGCCTAAAGGAAAAGATTGTGAGCAGTTGATCATAACACTCGCTACCCCAACCAGCAGCAACAGCCTGTTTTAACATGGGGGGAACTATTACAAGAAATTGTTATTTATGGCAGAAAGATGGGATGGTTAGAGGAAGGTTCAAATTCGCAGCACTGGGTCTGCCAGGCACAGGGCGGGTTTTTTTGAGAAGGATCCCCACCCCCTCAACAAACCAATCCTCAGCACAAGGATCTGTGGAGAAAGGCATTAGCACTAAGTATACTTTGCCCAGCCCTAAATGGGCAATTCACAGATTTGCACATTGATGAACTTGGTAGAGTGGCCAATTAGAAAATTTATGGAATTTTCTGATACCACCAAAACACAGGAGGTGAAGTCTTCTGTGCCAGCCAGTTCTTACTCAGACTTAAGGGAGGTTCTGATAGATTTAAACTAGAAAACGTGGGGGGAATTTCAGGCCAACCCACTCACGTAATATCCACCTCAGAATGGCCTAACCAGCATACTAACCCACATGTTATGTTAACCGCTGGTCCCAGGCGCAGACCTGTAAATTTCACAATTGATATGGGAGCTCAAATAAGCATTAAAAAAACAAAACAACCCAGACAAAAGGTTAGGACTGAACCCTACCCAGAAGAAAATAAATGTAATAGGAGTAACTGGAGTCCCTGAAACCAGACCAATTAGTACTCTGTGTGTTTGGTCTCCAGGTGAAAACCAAATGTCTAAGATAAAGGTTGTCATTGGTCCCGTCCTGGTTTCAGTCAGGATAGAGTTAACTTCATTTGTAGCAGCTGATGGAATGCTGTGTTTGGGAGTTAAAATGAAAGCAGTGCTGATAACACCCTGATGTTCTTAGTTGCAGTCAGACAGTCAAGGACTTTCTCAGCTTCTTCGTATTTCTCTATTCTTGAGAAAGGAGGGGCGAAGCCAGGACAGGTGACCCAGATGGGCCAAAGAGAGTATTCCATGCCAATTACGTCCTGCCCAGGATAATGGGGGGCTGAGGGGAGGAAGAAGAAGGGCGGTCTCGGGACGCGTGTTTCTTGGGGGGACGGTCGGGTTCCGGGACAGCTCTGGGTGGTACGGCCTGAGTTGTGTGGTTCGGTGAGAAACTGCATTGTGTATCAATAGTTTCATATTCTTTTGCTCTAAAGTCCTGTTAGCATTGTTATATTTTATCTTTCTGTTATCTTAGTAAACTATCCTTATCCCAACCCATGGGCCTCTTAGTTTCTTGGTTTTGGAGTTATTTGCCCCTTCCTTTTCCCTTCCCTTGTTTCCCCCCCTTTTTCCCTCTTCCCCTGTTCTTTTACTTTAAGGAGCAGGCAGCTGCGTGGATCTCGGCCCACAGCCGGGGTGAAACCAAATGTCTAAGATAAAGGTTGTCATTGGTCCATACTGAAATAATATACTGGGATTTGATGTCCTAGCAAAGTCTGGAAACTACCTAATGGAACAGTGTGGAGCTTTGGAGCCCCACTGTGTGAGGTTCCAGCACTAGAGGCAGCTGTTAAGTCACCTCCTCCCAGAATAACGAATGTTAATCAATATCCTTTACCATCTGCTGCTAAGGAGGGGATCACAGAGGTGATCAAAGGCTTGGAAACCTGTAATACTGCAACCACACTGCTGAACCAGTTAGCCAAATGCAAGCTAAACATGCTGGGATGTCCACTCTGGATGTTAAGGTTATGATTCCTCTTTGAGAGGAGGATAAAACATCAATCTATGTTCACTTGGGAGGGAGCACAATATACCTTCAACCAACTTCCCCAAGGATGCAAACACTCCCCTGCCATTGCCCATAGTGCACTGGCAAGAATATTGAAGAAAAATGATATCCTAAAAGGTGAATTACACCAGATTTCTAACCAATTCACTGTCAAGCGTATGTACGTTCGTGCAGTTCTCTTTTAATCACAGGACTGCTCCAGTAAGAAAAAGAGAAGGGACAGCTGAGAAGAAGTGGGGTGGAGACCTCATAGGTATAAGTCTGAAATATGACCTGTACCTGGAAGAAATTGAAGAAATACTGAAACCTGAAGCACAGACTGGGAGTTTTGGTTTTCTGGTTTTAGTTTTGCCTATCTGTTTCAATAGGAGTGATTGTTTGTAACTCAAGTTTTAATAATAAGAGCTACATCATGGCTGTAGTTGTAAAAATCTTTGTCGTAATAATTGTCAGTTGTCAGGTCTATAATAACCATAGGCATAAGCAGACAATCTAGTATATGGAATAGACAGCCTCAAGTTTTTGAGCAAGATGTCGATGGTTCTCTGATTATAAATCACACTGAACCAGACAATGTATAAAATGATACAAGGTTTTGCTCATATGCTAAACTTTTCTCATGTGACCACATACCCATACTCAAGGGATCCCTATAACAGCTCTCCCCATGGACATGGGTGAAAATTTAGATTGGCTCTGGAACCAGAATAAGTCTATAATTTGGGGAGATTTTGAATGGAAGTGGCCATTTAATAATACATTAAATCGAACCTCCATTTGGAGCCTAAATTGTTCTTATGTTCCCTTTGTTGGGACAATAAGACTTTGGGACGCAGAAGCAAACGACCCAGATCCTTCCAACACCCATGCTCCAGATACACCAAATGGGAATAAGACATACTGGGGAAAGCACTTGGTCCTGAGGTATGTGGAACCAGTAAACACACGGCGGTGGTGTTTTGAATTTCCTTCAACACCCAGTAATTCATGTACATGGTTCAATGTAATGCAAGGGCCACCTGCCAATTGTTTATGGTCTCAAGCCCACAGCAAGGTGAGATGACAGCAGGGGTTGCTACCCCTGGCGGCCCCAACACAGGGTGTCAACACAACCTGATGTAAAAACACCTCTGTGGAATTGCACAAACATTATAAATTGTACCACTGGTGGGGACCTAGCCTTCATTACAGCATTTAGTCAATGCCACCTGCTTGAGTCAAAATTACACAGAGCCATACCCTCCAGCAATGAGATGTAATAGCAGCACAAGCTATAAAGATTTAGAATATACTAAGAAATCTTCCTGTCAGATCCCTCGATCTATGGGCAATTATGATAACTCATGTATTTATGTTCCATGTCAGTTAACTTGGATATGCTCAGATGGGACTATTACAGATATGTTACTTTGGGAATACCATCATTATGTCCTCCTTACTACTATGAGAAATCTCTCAAGAATTGTGGCATCCCCATACCAAATGAAGTAGACATTGGTGATTGGACTGTCTCTCAGAAATTAGCGGTATGGGCTGTAAGATTCTTTGGATTGGGAATAAGTCATTTTAAAACCAGAATGATGCTGTCCAATTTAACTGTGCAAGTGGATGACAATTTTGACTTGCTCAATATACAAGTACAAGCTGTGTCAAAGGTTGCACTTCAAAACCAGCTTGTGCTAGATATGATGTTACTTAAGGAGCAAGGAGTGTGTGGATTTCTGAAAGCGAACCATGAACAAGAAGAAAGCAGAAAACTTTTGGAGAAGCACCTGTAGAGTAAAGGACTCCTTGCACAAACTCCATCACTGGAATTTGCAGTCCATACTATCCAACCTGCAGCCTGAGTGGGAAGGCCCTTTCCAGGTTCTACTGACAACCAAAACTGCAGTGAGGACTACTGAGAGGCTGGACTCATTACACCCAGCTCAAAGGACCAGTGGAATCTCTCTCTGAGGACAAACGTTGGTATATACAGCCCACCAAGAATCCTCTGCTCATCAAACTGAAGCAGCAATAATTTAAAGACTGTCCAAAATATTGTTTTAGTAGTAGAGATTTTCTTTAATTTTTAATGCACTGGTTTTTATCTATTGTGTTTGGGGTTGTAAAAAGATTAAAATGTTCAAAATAATGTTAATATGTTGTTTATACTTCACTATAATGAAAACAGGAGTGCTGGGTCACGCTCAAAATCATCTTAATAATCAAATGAACTTGCAAGAAGGTATAATAAATTACTGCTTCACTAGTATGTTTACTGCGAGTCCTTTCTTTAGT
>BSDF01000219.1:0-15004 GCA_027925045.1 Hypotaenidia okinawae
TAGCTTTTGGTTGTTTTGTGTTCCTTGTGGTGTCCTATGTGCAGATCTTCAGGGCTGTGCTGAGGATCCCCTCGCAGCAGGGACGGCACAAAGCCTTTTCCACCTGCCTCCCTCACCTGGCTGTGTTCTCCCTGTTTGTCATCACTTCCTTCTTTGCCTACCTGAAGCCCCCCTCAGTCTCCTGTTTACATTTGGACCTGGTAGTGTCGTTTCTTTACTCAGTGTTTCCACCAGCAGTGAACCCTCTCATCTACAGCATGAGGAACCAGGAGCTCAAGGATGCCATGGGAAAACTGATGACTGGATGTTTCTAAGCAGCAACAAACTCTGATCTTCTGCATATTGCTGGCCATGTAACCCACATTTGCACCAGTCTGTATTTAGTAGGTTTTTTACTTTTTTATTTGGTTTTTATTTTCTTAGTTTGTCTAATCTATACTAACATGCTCTACATCCATCCCATTCCCAATGCAGTATCTCCTGCTCTTGTGTGACCCAGACACTGTATTATGACTGGCTTGTCGCGACGGAGGGAAGACTTGGACACTTGATGCAAGTGATCAGCAAGCTCCGTTTATTGAATAGTACAGCAGTCTTTTATAATAACTCTAATTAGCTCATTGCATATTGCAAAAGCCAAGCTTATTATTGGGTATTATTTTTAAGGTTAGTCCAGCCCTTAATTCTTTATGTGTGATCAACCAAATCCTCCTGTTCTCACGCCTGGACAGAGAGGCATCTTGCTGTTTGCAACTTAGGTATCCAGGAATAGAACATCCTGGCCATATCAGCAGCTAGGTTAGCTGTGTACGATGCCTCCCAAATTCCAGCTCAGACAGCTGTTTCATGTCTGTGTGGCCTTTGTTAGTTAACCATTCCGCAACAGTGCCCCTTTGTGAAGCAACCAAGACCCTTTTAGAAGAATCCAAGACCCTTTCATGGGCACCCAAAGCCCTCTGTAGGGAACTCAAGACCCTACCCCAGGAGCGCACACAAGACCCCTTATAGGAAAACCAAGACCCATTGATGGGCACCAAAGACCCGTTTTTCAGGCAACCAAGACCCCTTAATAGGCACCCAAACCCCTCCTAGGGTACTCAAGACACCTTTTGATGGGCACCCAAGACCATTTTCATGGAGTCATGCCCCTTTGGGAAGTACCCAAGACCCTTTTAGAACCACCCAAGACCATTTGATGGGCACCCAAAACGCCTCTCTTGGCACCCAAGACTCTTTGTAGGGCAAGCAAGACCCATTGATGGGCAACCAGGACCCTTTGTAGACCACCCAACACCCATTCTTTTGGGCAACCAAGACTCCTTCATGGGCACTCAAGACACCTTTGTAGAGCGCCCAACACCCCTTAATGGGCACCCAAGACCCTTTTCATGGAGTCTAGACCCTTTTGTAGTGTACTCAAGACCCTTAGATTGGCACCTAGGACCGTTTGATGGGCATCCAAGACCCTTGGTAGAGCACACAAAACCCCTTGATGGGCACCAAGACCACTTCATTGGCACCCCAGACCCCTTCTAGGGTACTCAAGGCCCCTTGATGGGCACACAAGACCCCTTGTAGGGTACTCACAGCCCCTTGATGGGCACCAAAGACACCTTGTAGGGTACTCAAGGTCCCTTGATGGGCACCCAAGACCCATTTCATGGAGTCTGGATCCTTCATAGAGCACTCAAGACCCCTTGATGGGCACATAAGACCCTTTGGAGAGCACATTAGACTCCTTGATGGGCACCCAATATCCTTTTCATAGACTCTGGACCCATTGTCGTACACCCAAGGCCCTTAGTAGAGCACCCAAGACCCCTTAGAGGGCACCCAATACCACTTCTAGGACCCTTTGAGTGCCACCTGAGACGCTCTGAATGCCACTCAAGACCCTTTGTGTAAAGCACTCAAGACCCTTCGTAGAGCACCCAAGAGCCCTTGATGGGCATCCAAGCCCCTTCTAGGGTACTCAGGGCACCTTTTGAAGGGCACCCAAGACCATTTTCAGGGAGTCCTGCCCCTTTGAGAAGCACCCAAGACCCTTTGAGAAACACCCAAGACCTTTGTAGGACAACAAATGCTCCTTGCTGGGCAGCCACCACCCCTTGATGGGCACACAAGGCCCTTTGTAGGGCACCCAAAATGCCTTTCTTGGCACCCAAGACCCTTTGTAGACTACCCAAGACCCATAGTAGCACACACAAAGACCTCTCATAGGAAAACCAAGACCCTTTTTTGGGCACTCAAGACCCCTCAATGGGCACCCAAGACCCTTTTCATGCTGTCTTGACCCTTTGTAGAGCAACCAAGACCCTTTTAGAAGAATCCAAGACCCTTTGATGGGCACCCAAAGCCCTCTGTAGGGAACTCAAGACCCTTTGTAGAGCACCCAAGACCCCCAGGAGCGCACACAAGACCCCTTATAGGAAAACCAAGACCCATTGATGGGCACCAAAGACCCGTTTTTTAGGCAACCAAGACCCCTTAATAGGCACCCAAACCCCTCCTAGGGTACTCAAGACACCTTTTGATGGGCACCCAAGACCATTTTCATGGAGTCATGCCCCTTTGGGAAGTACCCAAGACCCTTTTAGAACCACCCAAGACCATTTGATGGGCACCCAAAACACCTCTCTTGGCACCCAAGACTCTTTGTAGGGCAAGCAAGACCCATTGATGGGCAACCAGGACCCTTTGTAGACCACCCAACACCCATTCTTTTGGGCAACCAAGACTCCTTCATGGGCACTCAAGACACCTTTGTAGAGCGCCCAACACCCCTTAATGGGCACCCAAGACCCTTTTCATGGAGTCTAGACCCTTTGTAGTGTACTCAAGACCCTTTGATTGGCACCCTTTGATGGGCATCCAAGACCCTTGGTAGAGCACCCAAAACCCCTTGATGGGCACCAAGACCACTTCATTGGCACCCAAGACCCCTTCTAGGGTACTCAAGGCCCCTTGATGGGCACCCAATACACCTTGTAGGGTTCTCACGGCCCCTTGATGGGCAGCCAAGACCCTTTTCGTAGTGTCTCAAGCCTTTGTTCAGCATCCAAGTCCCCTAGTAGAGCACACAGGGCCCCTGGATGGGCACCCAATATCCCTTTCATAGAGTCTGGACCCTTCTGGAAGCACCCAAGGCCCTCTGTAGAGCACCCAAGAGCCCTTCTAGGGCACCCAATACCACTTCTAGGGCACTCAGGACCCTTGGATTGGCACCCGAGACCCTTTGTAAAGCACCCAAAACCCCTTCATGGTACCCAAGACCCTTTGTAGGACAACAAATGCTCCTTGATGGGCACCCAAGACCCTTTATAGAGCACCCAAAATACCCTTCTTGGCACCCAAGACACTCTGTAGGGCAAGAAAGACCCATTGATGGGCACCCAAGACAAAGGAATCAACGACGATGAAACCGATGATGACGAAGAAACTGCTGACGACCATGATGAAGAAACCGCTGATGATGATGATGAAACTGATGACGATGACGTAACCAACGACGAGGAAGAAATCAACGGCGACGATGCAGAAGAAATGGATGACGACAAAGACAAGATGATGACCATGATGAAGATCACGATGACTGTGAAGAAGCCGCTGCAGCCGAAGAGCTCGACGGTGACGAGGAGGAAATGGACGACCTAGAAGGAGAGAAACAAACCCAAGGACGACGAGCAGGAAATGATGAGGATGCAGAGGAAATCGACGACAGGGATGAAACCCACGGGGAAGAAGAAACCGATGGCGACGACGATGAAGAAATGGACGCTGAGGATGAAGAAACTGACGAGGATGAAATGAAACCGCTGACGATGGCGATGGAACCAACGATGACGATGAAGAAACCGATGATGATGACAAAGAAACTGCTGACAACAATGATGATGAAGAACCCACTGCCAATGACGATGAAACCACCGATGACGATGATACCGGAGACGCTGATGACGACGACACCGACAACAACAATGAAATCGAGGACGACAAAGAAAAAGAAACGAAACCCAAGACCCTTTGTTGGGTAACCAAGACCCCTCAATGAGCACCCAAGACCCTTTTCATGGAGTCTAGACCCTTTGTAGTGTACTCAAGACCCTCTGATTGGCACCCAGGACCCTTTGATGGGCATCCAAGACCCTTGGTAGAGCACCGAAAACCCCTTGATGGGCATAAAGACCACTTCATTGGCACCCAAGACCCCTTGATGGGAACCCAAGACACATTGTAGGGTACCAAAGACCCGTGATGGGCACCCAAGACCCGTTTCATGGAGTCTGGATCCTTCGTAGAGCACTCAAGACCTCTTGATGGGCACATAAGACCCTTTGTAGAGCACATAAGACTCCTTGATGGGCACCCAATATCCTTTTCATAGACTCTGGACCCATTGTCGTACACCCAAGGCCCTTAGAAGAGCCCCCAAGACCCCTTAGAGGGCACCCAATACCACTTCTAGGACCCTTTGAGTGCCACCCGAGACGCTTTGAATGCCACTCAAGACCCTTTGTCTAAAAGCACTCACGACTTCATAGAGCACCCAAGAGCCCTTGATGGGCACCCAAACCCCTTCTAGGGTACTCAGGACACCTTTTGAAGGGCACCCAAGACCATTTTCAGGGTGTCCTGTCCCTTTGTGAAGCACCCAAGACCCTTTGAGAAACACCCAAGACCCTTTGTAGGACAATAAATGCTCCTTGCTGGGCAGCCAACACCCCTTCATGGGCACCCAAGACCCCCTGATGGGCACATAAGACCCTTTGTAGAGCACCCAAGACCACATGATGGGCACCCAAGACTCTTTTCATAGTGTCTTGACCCTTTGTTCGGCATCCAAGTCCCTTAGTAGAGCACACAGGGCCCCTGGATGGGCACCCAATATCCCTTTCATAGAGTCTGGACCCTTCTAGAACTGCCCAAGGTCCTTGGTGGAGCACCCAAGAAGAAACCCAAGATGAAGGAAACGACTATCAAGAAGCCGCTGCTGCTGAAGAGATCGACGGTGACGATGACGAAATCGATGACGATGAAGAAACCGATGGCGACGACGATGAAGAAATGGACGCTGCTGAAGAAGAAAGACACAAAAACGATGAAGGAGAAACTGGTGACGACGATGAACAAACCGAGGGTGAAACGAGCACGAAGAAACCAACGCTGAAACTGATGACGACTCCGAAGAAATCAATGGCGACGACGAAGGAACTGACGACGACGACGACACCGATGACAATGGAACTGAAGACGACGGCGATGAAGAAATCGATGCTGCTGAAGGAGAAATAAACACAACCGCTGCCGCCGGAGAAACCGCTGCCGCCGAAGGCGACGATGACGAAGACACCGACGACGATGACAGCGACGACGATGAAGAAACCGATGATGATGACAAAGAAACTGCTGACAACAACGACGATGAAGAACCCGCTGCCAATGACGATGAAACCACCGATGACGATGATGAAGAAACCACTGACGAGATGAAGAAACCGCTGCCGATGATGACGAAACCGAAGACGCTGATGACGACGACACCGACGACAATGAAATCGAGGACGACAAAGAAAAAGAAATGAAAACCAAGACCCTTTGTTGGGCACTCAAGACCCCTCAATGGGCACCCAAGACCCTTTTCATAGTGTCTTGACTCTTTGTAGAGCAACCAAGACCCTTAGTAGAGCACACAGGACCCCTGGATTGGCACCCAACATCCTTTTCATAGAGTCTGGACCCTTCTAGAAGAACCCAAGGCCCTTTGTAGAGCGCCCAAGAGCCCTCATAGGGCACTCAATACCACTTCTAGGGCACCCAAGACGCTTTGAGTGGCACCTAAGACCATTTTCAGGGAGTCCTGCCCCTTTGTGAAGCAAACAAGACCCTTTTAGAAAAACCCAAGACCCTTTGTAGAGCACCCAAGACCCTCTATAGAGAACTCAAGACACCCAGGAGTGTACACAAGACCCCTTATAGGAAAACCAAGCCCCATTGATGGGCACCAAAGACCCGTTTTTTAGGCAACCAAGACCCCTTAATAGGCACCCAAACCCCTCCTAGGGTATATTCAGGTCACCTTTTGATGGACACCCAAGACCATTTTCAGGGAGTCGTGCCCCTTTGAGAAGCACCCAAGACCCTTTGAGAAACATCCAAGACCTTTGTAGGACAAGAAATGCTCCTTGCTGGGCAGCCACCACCCCTTGATGGGCACACAAGGCCCTTTGTAGGGCACCCAAAATTCCTTTCTTGGCACCCAAGACCCTTTGTAGTCTACCCAAGACCCATAGAAGCACACACAAAGACCTCTCATAGGAAACCCAAGACCCTTTGTTGGGAATTCAAGACCCCTCAATGGGCACCCAAGACCCTTTTCATAGTGTCTTGACTCTTTGTAGAGCACACAGGACCCCTGGATTGGCACCCAACATCCTTTTCAGAGAGTCTGGACCCTTCTAGAAGAACCCAAGGCCCTTTGTAGAGCGCCCAACAGCCCTTATAGGGCACCCAATACCACTTCTAGGGCACTCAAGACGCTTTGAGTGGCACCTAAGACCATTTTCAGGGAGTCGTGCCCCTTTGTGAAGCAACCAAGACCCTTTTAGAAGAATCCAAGACCCTTTGATGGGCACCCAAGACCCTTTGTAGAACACCCAAGACCCACAGGAGCACACACAAGACCCCTTATAGGAAAACCAAGACCCATTGATGGGCAACAAAGACCCATTTTTTAGGCAACACAGACCCCTTAATAGGCACCCAAACCCCTCCTAGGGTATATTCAGGACACCTTTAGATGGACACCCAAGACCATTTTCAGGGAGTCATGCCCCTTTGGGAAGTACTCAAGACCCTTTTAGAACCAACAAAGACAATTTGATTGGAACCCGAAACACCTCTCTTGGCACCCAAGACTCTTTGTAGGGCAAGCAAGACCCATTGATGGGCAACCAGGACCCTTTGTAGACCACCCAACACCCATTCTTTTGGGCAACCAAGACTCCTTCATGGGCACTCAAGACACCTTTGTAGAGCGCCCAAGACCCCTTAATAAGCACCCAAGACCCTTTTCATGGAGTCTAGACCCTTTGGAGTGTACTCAAGACCCTTTGATTGGCACCCAGGACCCTTTGATGGGCATCCAAGACCCTTGGTAGAGCACACAAAACCCCTTGATGGGCACCAAGACCACTTCATTGGCAGCCAAGACCCCTTCTAGGGTACTCAAGGCCCCTTGATGGGAACAAAAGATAGCTTGTAGGGTACTCACAGCCCCTTGATGGGCACCCAAGACACCTTGTAGGGTACTCAAAACCCCTTGGTGGGTACCCAAGAAACATTGTAGGATACTCAAGGTCCCTTGATGGGTACCCAAGACCCGTTTCATGGAGTCTGGATCCTTTGTAGAGCACTCAAAACACCTTGATGGGCACATAAGACCCTTAGTAGAGCACATAAGACCCCTTGATGGGCACCCAATATCCTTTTCATAGACTCTGGACCCATTGTCGTACACCCAAGGCCGTTAGAAGAGCACCCAAGACCCCTTAGAGGGCACCCAATACCACTTCTAGGACCCTTTGAGTGCCACCTGAGACGCTTTGAATGCCCCTCAAGACCCTTTGTGTAAAGCACTCAAGACCCTTCGTAGAGCACCCAAGAGCCCTTGATGGGCATCCAAGCCCCTTCTAGGGTACTCAGGGCACCTTTTGAAGGGCACCCAACACCATTTTCAGGGAGTCGTGCCCCTTTGAGAAACACCCAAGACCTTTGTAGGACAACAAATGCTCCTTGCTGGGCAGCCAACACCCCTTGATGGGCACACAAGGCCCTTTGTAGGGCACCCAAAATGTCTTTCTTGGCACCCAAGACCCTTTGTAGACTACCCAAGACCCATAGTAGCACACACAATGACCTCTCATAGGAAAACCAAGACCCTTTCTTGGGCACTCAAGACCCCTCGATGGGCACCCAAGACCCTTTTCATAGTGTCTTGACTCTTTGTAGAGCACACAGGACCCTTAGTAGAGCACACAGGACCCCTGGATTGGCACCCAACATCCTTTTCATAGACTCAGGACCCTTCTAGAAGAGCCCAAGGCCCTCTGTAGAGCGCCCAAGAGCCCTTATAGGGCACCCAATACCACTTCTAGGGCACTCAAGACGCTTTGAGTGGCACCTAAGACCATTTTCAGGGAGTCGTGCCCCTTTGGGAAGCAACCAAGACCCTTTCAGAAAAACCCAAGACGCTGTGATGGGCACCCAAAGCCCTCTGTAGAGAACCCAAGACCCTTTGTAGAGCACCCAAGACCCACAAGAGCACACACAAGACCCCTTATAGGAAAACCAAGACCCATTGATGGGCACCAAAGACCCGTTTTTTAGCCAACCAAGACCCCTTAATAGGAACCAAACCCCACCTAGGGTATATTCAGGACACCTTTTGATGGGCACCCAAGACCATTTTTCATGGAGTCATGCACCTTTGGGAAGTACCCAAGACCCTTTTAGAACCACCCAAGACCATTTGATGGGCACCTGAAATGCCTCTCTTGGCACCCAAGACTCTTTGTAGGGCAAGCAAGACCCATTGATGGGCAACCAGGACCCTTTGTAGACCACCCAACACCCATTCTTTTGGGCAACCAAGACTCCTTCATGGGCACTCAAGACACCTTTGTAGAGCGCCCAACACCCCTTAGTGGGCACCCAAGACCCTTTTCATGGAGTCTAGACCCTTTGTAGTGTACTCAAGACCCCTTGATTGGCACCCTTTGATGGGCATCAAGGACCCTTGGTAGTGCACCCAAAACCCCTTGATGGGCACCAAGACCACTTCAGTGGCACCCAAGACCCCTTCTAGGGTACTCAAGGCCCCTTGATGTGCACCCAAGACCCTCTGATGGGCACCCAAGACCCTTGGTAGCACACCCAAGACCCTTTTCGTAGTGTCTCAACCCTTTGTTCATCATGCAAGTCCCTTAGTAGAGCACACAGGGCCCCTGGATGGGCACCCAATATCCCTTTCATAGAGTCTGGACCCTTCTGGAAGCACCCAAGGCCCTTTGTAGAGCACTCAAGAGCCCTTCTAGGGCACCCAATACCACTTCTAGGGCACTCAGGACCCTTGGAGTGGCACCCGAGACCCTTTGTAAAGCACCCAAGGCCCTCTGAGTAGTGCCCAAGACCCTTTGTAGAGCACCCAAAACTCCTTCATGGTAACCCAAGACCCTTTGTAGGCCAACAAATGCTCCTTGATGGGCACCCACACCCCCTTGATGGGAACACAAGGCCCTTCATAGGGCACCCAAAACGCCTTTCTTGGCACCCAAAACGCCTTTCTTGGCACCCAAGACTCTCTGTAGGGCAAGAAAGACCCATTGATGGGCACCCAAGACAAAGGAATCAACGACGATGAAACCGATGATGACGAAGAAACTGCTGACGACCATGATGAAGAAACCGCTGATGATGATGATGAAACTGATGACGATGACGTAACCAACGACGAGGAAGAAATCAACGCCGACGATGCAGAAGAAATGGATGACGACAAAGACAAGATGATGACCATGATGACCAAGACCCTCTGATCGGAACCCAGGACCCTTTGATGGGAATCCAAGACCCTTGGTAGAGCACCCAAAACACCTTGATGGGCACCAAGACCACTTCAGTGGCACCCAAGACCCCTTCTAGTGTACTCAAGGCCCCTTGATGGGCACATAAGACCCTTTGTAGAGCACCCAAGACCACATGATGGGCACCCAAGACCCTTTTCGTAGTATCTCAACCCTTTGTTCAGCATCCAGGTCCCTTAGTAGAGCACACAGGGCCCCTGGATGGGCACCCAATATCCCTTTCATAGAGTCTGGACCCTTCTAGAAGAGCCCAAGGTCCTTGGTGGAGCACCCAAGAAGAAACCCAAGATGAAGAAAATGACTATCAAGAAGCCGCTGCTGCTGAAGAGATCGACGGTGACGATGACGAAATCGATGACGATGAAGAAACCGATGGCGACGACGATGAAGAAATGGACGCTGCTGAAGAAGAAAGACACAAAAACGATGAAGGAGAAACTGGTGACGACGATGAACAAACCGAGGGTGAAACGAGCACGAAGAAACCAACGCTGAAACTGATGACGACTCCGAAGAAATCAATGGCGACGACGAAGGAACTGACGACGACGACGAAACCGATGACAATGGAACTGAAGACGACGGCGATGAAGAAATCGATGCTGCTGAAGGAGAAATAAACACAACCGCTGCCGCCGGAGAAACCGCTGCCGCCGAAGGCGACGATGACGAAGACACCGACGACGATGACAGCGACGACGATGAAGAAACCGATGATGATGACAAAGAAACTGCTGACAACAACGACGATGAAGAACCCGCTGCCAATGACGATGAAACCTCTGATGCCGATGATACCGGAGATGCTGATGATGACGACACCGACGACAACAATGAAATCGATGACGACAAAGAAAAAGAAACGAAAACCAAGACCCTTTGTTGGGCACTCAAGACCCCTTGATGGGCACCCAAGACCCTTTTCATGGAGTCTGGATCCTTGGTAGAGTACTCAAGACCTCTTAATGGGCACATCAGACGCTTTGTAGAGCACATAAGACTCCTTGATGGGCACCCAATATCCTTTTCATAGACTCTGGACCCATTGTCGTACACCCAAGGCCCTTAGTAGAGCACCCAAGACCCCTTAGAGGGCACCCAAGACCACTTCTAGGACCCTCCGAGTGCCACCCGAGACGCTTTGAATGCCACTCAAGACCCTTTGTGTAAAGCACTCAAGACCCTTCGTAGAGCACCCAAGAGACCTTTATGGGCACCCAAGCCCCTTCTAGGGTACTCAGGACACCTTTTGAAGGGCACCCAAGACCATTTTCAGGGAGTCGTGCCCCTTTGAGAAACTCCCAAGACCCTTTGAGAAATCCCCAAGACCCTGTGTAGGACAACAAATGCTCCTTGCTGGGCATCCAACACCCCTTGATGGGCACACAAGGCCCTTTGTAGGGCACCCAAAATGCCTTTCTTGGCACCCAAGACCCTTTGCAGACTACCCAAGACCCATTGTAGCACACACAAATAGCTCTCATAGGAAAACCAAGACCCTTTTTTGGGCACTCAAGACCCTTCAATGGGCACCCAAGACCCTTTTCATAGTGTCTTGACCCTTTGTAGAGCACACAGGACCCCTGGATTGGCACACAACATCCTTTTTCATAGAGGCTGGACCCTTCTAGAAGAGCCCAAGGCCCTTTGTAGAGCGCCCAAGAGCCCTTATAGGGCACTAAATACCACTTCTAGGGCACTCAAGACGCTTTGAGTGGCACCTAAGACCATTTTCAGGGAGTCGTGCCCCTTTGTGAAGCAACCAAGACCCTTTTAGAAGAATCCAAGACCTTTTGATGGGCACCCAATGCCCTCTGTAGAGCACGCAAGACCCCCAGGAGCGCACACAAGACCCCTTATAGGAAAACCAAAACCCATTCATGGGCACCAAAGACCCATTTTTCAGGCAACCAAGACCCCTTAATAGGCACCCAAACCCCTCCTAGGCTATATTCAGGACACCTTTTGATGGGCACCCAACACCATTTTCATGGAGTCATGACTCAAGACACATTGATGGGCACCCAATATACTTTTTATAGACTCAGGACCCATTATCGTACACCCAAGGCCCTTAGTAGAGCACCCAAGAACCCTTAGAGGGCACCCAATACCACTTCTAGGACCCCTTGAGTGCCACCGAAGACGCTTTGAATGCCACTCAAGACCCTTTGTGTAAAGCACTCAAGACCCTTCGTAGAGCACCCAAGAGCCCTTGATGGGCATCCAAGCCCCTTCTAGGGTACTCAGGGCACCTTTTGAAGGGCACCCAAGACCATTTACAGGGAGTCGTGCCCCTTTACGAAGCACCCAAGACCCTTTGTAGGACAACAAATGCTCCTTGCTGGGCAGCCACCACCCCTTGATGGGCACACAAGGCCCTTTTTAGGGCACCCAAAATGTCTTTCTTGGCACCCAAGACCCTTTGTAGACTACCCAAGACCCATAGTAGCACACACAAAGAGCTCTCATAGGAAAACCAAGACCCTTTGTTGGGCACTCAAGACCCCTCAATGGGCACCCAAGACCCTTTTCATAGTGTCTTGACCCTTTGTAGAGCACACAGGACCCTTAGTAGAGCACACAGGACCCCTGGATTGGCACCCAACATCCTTTTCATACAGTCTGGACCCTTCTAGAAGAGCCCAAGGCCCTTTGTAGAGCGCCCAAGAGCCCTTATAGGGCACCCAATACCACTTCTAGGGCACTCAAGACGCTTTGAGTGGCACCTAAGGCCATTTTCAGGGAGTCGTGCCTCTTTGTGAAGCAAACAAGACCCTTTTAGAAGAATCCAAGACCCTTTGATGGGCACACGAAACCCACAGGAGCACACCCAAGACCCCTTATAGGAAAACGAAGACCCATTGATGGGCACCAAAGACCCGTTTTTTAGGCAACCAAGACCCCTTAATAGGCACCCAAACCCCTCCTACGGTACTCAAGACACCTTTTGATGGGCACCCAAGACCATTTTCATGGAGTCATGACCCTTTGGGAAGGACCCAAGACCCTTTTAGAACCACCCAAGACCATTTGATGGGCACCCAAGACTCTTTGTAGGGCAAGCAAGAACCATTGATGGGCAACCAGGACCCTTTGTAGACCACCCAACACCCATTCTTTTGGGCAACCAAGACTCCTTCATGGGCACTCAAGACACCTTTGTAGAGCGCCCAACACCCCTTAATGGGCACCCAAGACCCTTTTCATGGAGTCTAGACCCTTTGTAGTGTACTCAAGACCCTCTGACTGGCAGCCAAGACCCTTTGATGGGCATCCAGGACCCTTGGTAGAGCACCCAGAACCCCTTGATGGGCACCAAGACCACTTCGTTGGCACCCAGGACCCCTTTTAGGGTACTCAAGGCCCCTTGATTGGCACCCAAGACCCTCTGATGGGCATTCAAGACACATGGTAGAGCACCCAAGACCACATGATGGGCACCCAAGACCCTTTTTGTAGTGTCTCAACCCTTTGTTCAGCATCCAAGTCCCTCAGTAGAGCACACAGTGCCCCTGGATGGGCACCCAATATCCCTTTCATAGAGTCTGGACCCTTCTAGAAGAGCCCAAGGTCCTTTATAGAGCACCCAAGAGCCCTTCTAGGGCACCCAATACCACTTCTAGGGCAGTCAGGACCCTTGGAGTGGCACCAGAGACCCTTTGTAAAGCACCCAAGGCCCTCTGAGTAGTGCCCAAGACCCTTTGTAGAGCACCCAAAACCCCTTCATGGTACCCAAGACCCTTTGTAGGACAACAAATGCTCCTTGATGGGCACCCAAACCCCCTTGATGGGCACACAAGACCCTTTATAGAGCACCCAAAAGTGCCTTTCTTGGCACCCAAAACGACTTTCTTGGCACCCAAGACTCTCTGTAGGGCAAGAAAGACCCATTGATGGGCACCCAAGACAAAGGAATCAACGACGATGAAACCGATGATGACGAAGAAACTGCTGACGACCATGATGAAGAAACCGCTGATGATGATGATGAAACTGATGACGATGACGTAACCAACGACGAGGAAGAAATCAACGCCGACGATGCAGAAGAAATGGATGACGACAAAGACAAGATGATGACCATGATGAAGATCACGATGACTGTGAAGAAGCCGCTGCAGCCGAAGAGCTCGACGGTGACGAGGAGGAAATGGACGACCTAGAAGGAGAGAAACAAACCCAAGGACGACGAGCAGGAAATGATGAGGATGCAGAGGAAATCGACGACAGGGATGAAACCCACGGGGAAGAAGAAACCGATGGCGACGACGATGAAGAAATGGACGCTGAGGATGAAGAAACTGACGACGATGAAATGAAACCGCTGACGATGGCGATGGAACCAACGATGACAATGTAGAAACCGATGACGATGAAGAAATGGACGCTGCTGAAGAGGAAATACACAAAAACGATGAAGGAGAAACTGGTGACGACGATGAACAAACCGAGGGTGAAACGAGCACGAAGAAACCAACGCTGAAACTGATGACGACTCCGAAGAAATCAATGGCGACGACGAAGGAACTGACGACGACGACGAAACCGATGACAATGAAACTGAAGACGACGGCGATGAAGAAATCGATGCTGCTGAAGGAGAAATAAACACAACCGCTGCCGCCGGAGAAACCGCTGCCGCCGAAGGCGACGATGACGAAGACACCGACGACGATGACAGCGACGACGATGAAGAAACCGATGATGATGACAAAGAAACTGCTGACAACAACGACGATGAAGAACCCGCTGCCAATGACGATGAAACCACCGATGACGATGATGAAGAAACCACTGACGAGATGAAGAAACCGCTGCCGATGATGACGAAACCGAAGACGCTGATGACGACGACACCGACGACACCAATGAAATCGAGGACGACAAAGAAAAAGAAACGAAAATGATGACGAAGAAACTGACGCCGAGAACGAAGAAATCGATGACGATGGAAAAATCAACGACGATGACTAAGAAGAACGGTGACGATGGAGAAGAAATCGATGACAATGAAGAACAATGACAAAGACCACGATCAAGAAGCTGCTGCTGCCAAAGAGATCAACGGTGACGGCGACGAAATCGACGACCTAGAAGAAGAGAGAAACAAAAACAACAATGAAGAAACTGACGATGACAATGAAGAAAATGATGCCAATGCAGAAGAAGAAATCAGTGATGATGGAGAAAACGTTAGTGACAACGACGATGAAGAAAGACAGTGACAACCAAGAAGAAATTGACAACGATGATGACGAAGAAGAAATCAATGACAACGATGCAGAAGAAGAAATTTCCACAGAGGAACCGCACACCCTCTCTTAAACTTTTAGAAGTAGATATGGACTCAGCAGTTCACA
>BSDF01000220.1:0-14753 GCA_027925045.1 Hypotaenidia okinawae
TCAGATCACAATGCTGTTGTTAATCCCAGCCAACAGGATTCCCACTCGTACAATAGAAAACAGAACATCAGTTTCAGGCCAGCTCAGAGTGAAGACATGAGAAGGAATGTCATTTTCCAGTTGGCTTGGGCTACTGACTTTACCTTTTCCCCAGTGCTCAACACAGGAAGCCAGAGCTGTCATGGTATTTTCTTTTCTTCATTGGGTTAGAAGGGAAATGATTGGAGCGAAGCAAGAATTCATCTTATCTATGGGTCTCTTGCTTTCTGTAATGCTACATTCGCTCTATCTGATTTCACAAAATACTTCCAAGATTTTATTACCCTCTTACAGCCCTGCTGCAGAGCCAAGTAGGCACCATTAAATTGCACTCCCACTCTACGCCCTTCTTTTGAGTGCTGTTTAGGTTTGCAGGGAGGAACAAATACCATTTTGGGGGTTTACTCAGTACCACAGGCTTGACCAGAGAAATCTGAGTTAGGAGGGATACCTTTGAGTGCAGTGCAAAGCAAGACAGGTTTGGGGAGGCTGGGGGTTGGAGTTTTTGAGTTGTTTTTCTCTTGGTTTTTTACCTCCCCCATCTCTAAAATATCACTTAGTCAGCTACCACTATTTCTACAGTGGGGACTTGCCGTCTCACGACTGCCTGCCGGTTCTGCAGCTCGCTCAGGTGACCTGTTCGCCCGAGTGCAGCTCCCAAAACAGATGTTCCGTAAGACAGATTTCCTGATCTGTTTGAAAAGAAGAAGAAAAGAAGGTTTTAAACATCCTTTATGTTTCTTTCTCTTTTGTGAAACGTTAGCAGTTGAATAAGACCATGACGCAGGTAAGGAAGATGCTCAGGCATGTTCATTAGCTGCAGTGCTGGCACGGTTACATACACCAAGCCCCCTCCGAGCTTGTTGAGATTTCTGCTTTCTCTGCTAAGTGCCAACAGTGGCACTTAGCAGAGAAAGCAGAAATTTAACCTAAACCAATAATCAAGGCAGCCCAGCTACGGTCCTCTCTTGACGGCACTGTGTACTTAAGGACAGTGCTGAGGCTTCCTTGATCAGAGCACCTCAAGATTATGAAGATTATGTTTATGGAAGTGACCTATTTTGCTAGGGGAGGCAAAAAGGCTTTGACCAGCATCAGTCAGCTCCAACCTTTTTCCCTTTATGCTGTTATGACCCTTGTCTTCCACCCGTTGCAGCCTAAGCCTCCCAAAGCCTGCATTCCTACCCTTCAGGTCAGTCAAAATGTGGCATTAATACTCTCTTTCTCATCCAGCTAGTTAATATTCATACTTAAGATCCCTCAGAACTTGATCTTTTTTTCTTCATCTCCTTGTTTTCATCTCTTACAAGTTTTTCCCCTCTGCAGGTGCTTCTGCTCACAGATCAATGCCTGTGTCCTGGTTGCAGCCAGGCCACAGTCAGCCTCCCCAAGCAGCCAGCCCAGGGGAGCCAAGCCAGCCCAGGCTGTTTCCACACCCCCGTAAGAGGGGCTTGTCAGGAAGCGGCACCCCTGGGTGCTTCCCCAGTGTAGCCCAAGTGTGGCCAGGGGCTTGGGTCTCTCCTTGTGTCAGGCAGCACTCTGTAATGGTCGGGTCTGTAAAGAACTCTGCGTTATCACCGGGTGTAAGAGTAATTTGCAACGGGCTGGTTTTGTTCCCCTTTCACAGTGCTTTTGTCACCCACCCAACCCACGGGGGGCTCCGTCTGTCTCTCCTCCATGAGTGAGGGAGCAGCGTGTGGTGCTCAGCCACTGCTTGGGGCTGAACCACCACAGCCTGCCAAAAGCCCCCGGAGGTAAAGTTCACTGCTAGGCTTTATCTTTTATATGCTACCATGATCCACTTGGTAACTGTGTCAAGCAATACTTCCTTTGCTAACAGAAATTTAAATGATCTACAGCCTGTAACTGATGGACATCACTAATGATCTATAAATACTTGTTTTCACCAGTACTTACCTTCATGCTTTTGCCCTACATCCTTCCCATTGTTCACTCTACCTATGTTCTGCCTTGTCATTTTCATGGTATTCTTTGAGACAAGACTTCGACGCATTTGAAAATGTTCCAGGACAAGATGATACAAACATTAGCCACGACCTTTAGGCACTATTACACTGCAAAAATAGATCATGCAATGCATCTGTAAAGTCCACTCTCCAATGGTCATGCCAACCGGCACCACTCAGATGTACATCAATGGAGCACAGCCACCTTGATCAGACTTGCATCAATGCCTATGAAAAAAATCCCATGAACTCTGGGGAGCGGTATGGCCCGGCATCAGTTGAAGAGAAATCCTTCCTGCTTGTGCTCCTGCTACTTGACTCCAGGTTTAGCCCATATATTCCTCCCTGGAAGAAATGCTGCTAGTGGATTCACTTGCAGAGGAAAGGTGACCGGATCAGAACCGCAGGCTGTAAACACTTCAGTGTGCTCTGGGATTACCTTGTCTTATTAGTATTGGCACATTGTGCTCAGAGAGCAAAGACATTCATTTAAGGATACTAGCTTCTATTTCCAGCTTTACTACATCTATTTTTAGCTGAACTTATTCAAAGACGGCATTACCAACCCAGAAACAAAAAGCCAGGAAGGAGATGGAAGTTCACCATGCTTGAGATTCTAGACAATGACGGCAAACGGCTCGTGTTTTGACAGTTCCCCCAATTCTCTTCCAAGTGATCTTTACCTAAGAATTAGACGAAGTCCAAAAAAGCAAAATAAAAACATAAACAAACTCCTGTGAAGGGGAAATCCTCTTGTATTCAGATACCAGCACAATGGAAAATTTCAGAGAGAATCCAAGCCTAGAACATTAGAATCGTGCCTACGTAAAGTAACTTGTCTAGAAACAACATGTCTACATAAAAGCAGGCATGGAACAGCCACATGACAGTAACAACATGTAACCAAGAACAAGTGACTCCAGGTACCAACTGGAGAAATCCAAAGCAAAATTACAAGCAAGCAAGCAAATCATTTAGAGTGTTTTTTGATGACTACATGAGCACAGTCCATGGATGTCTTAGCTACGTGAAGCCTTACATCCAGTCCTCTTCTGAGATCTCCACAAGCTGAGAGAACCAATGTCCTTTAGCTTATATACACCTTCTTAATAATTAACACACAAACATAAAAAGACAGCTCAGAAAACCTACCAACGAGCAAACTGGGCTGTTGATCAGTCTGGTGCAGCTTACAGGCACCGGCACATTACTTACCAAACTCTAACCCTCTCCATTGTAGTGGGATGAAACTACTAAATAACTATTTTGACATTTTTACATAAACAAAGATCTAGTTGAAGTCAAACATACTTTCTCCTCAGTAAAAAACGAGTTCAAACTTCAAACTTGGCCAGGATGGAACACTGTATCATTAAAGTTCCAGCAGAAGCCAACTGTTTCATCCTCCAGAGATCAGCTGGAAACATACCAATAAACAGGATGGAAGATACTCTGTTCAAGACAACAATATAAACAGCAAATTAATTGTGCAATATGTTCCTGCACCCAGGGATATAAACTGGGTTGGAAATCAAAACCTAGAACAGACAGTTAATCATTATGCAGTTATATTATTAAAAACCGATAAAATACAAAATACAAAAAACCACAAAATACATCAAAGGAATATTAACCAAAGAAGCCATATACATCAAAGCAATATTAACCAAAAAACCCCAAATGCATCAAAGGAATATTAACCAAAAAACCTCAAATAGGGGGAATATTAACCAAAAAACCAAATACATCATAGGAATATCAACTTCTTTCACTTTGGGTTATATGCTGAGCACTGGTGGGATCCACGGAGGAAGTCATCCTATAAGGAGTTACTCCATACTTGTCCACAACCAAACTGTCAGGAGCTATACATGCATAAAGCCAATTTGGCAAGAGCCCCAACTGCCTTCCCACGTGAAAGGCATTCTGCAGCATCCTCAAAGAATGAGCTAAAACACAGTTTTTCACTCACAGAAAATTTCTCACCTAAAAGCAAAGCAATTCTTTAGTCATGCTGCCAGCAAGAATACCAGAAAGTGTCAGGTACCATAAAGGAGTTTATAAAGTGGTCACCAGCACAGAAGTCTATCACAGACTGGTTTGAGTGGGAAGGCACCCCAAAGCCCATCTAATTCCAGAAGAGGAGAACGGAAAGAAATATTCCTGAGTAATATTCAACCAATTATACAAACGTTAACATAAAATTACACTAAAACAGAGTGTAGGAGAGGTCAAGTAGGTAGCAGCCACAGCTGTCAAACTTTAACCCTTAACCTATATATACAAACACACATAAAAATATATAAAAATCAGTGATCAAAGCACCAACACCTGACAAACACAGACACCCAACCCTTCATTGTCTTTGCGAGTGCTATTAAGAATTACCCAAGATGTTCTTAAGATCCGATGAGAAATCCAGATGCAGCCCTGCTAAAGCATTTGAAAGCCTGAAGGAAAAGAAAATTGCAGTTCTTTAAGCATTTCCTATATCACAGTGAGATTTTTCTCCCACCATGGGATAGAAAAGCCCTAGCTCTTTGCAAAAGGCATGACTATACCAGATGTACATATTCCCCAGTCCAATCTGTTTCAATTTCTCTTCTAAAAGGATATGGTTTTGCACTACAGCCTTCATCCTGAGGCGCATCAAAGGGTTGTACAGAACAATGAATTACCTTCAGTTATCACCCAACTTTGGAGGCAAACCATATGAACACAAAGGTCCCACTGTTAGCTCCAGCACAGTTTGAGACACTGCTACTTGGGGTGGGGGGTGGGGGTTGTAACGTTTAGCACTTTTTGCTACATCCTTTATCAGGTCCCACTCACATTTCATGGATCTTTGCTGAACATCCCACAATTCTCTAAGAAGCAAGGGAGAAATGTTATGAGGATAGATATTACAGAGCAGGAACTGAACTGCTGGCAGATAAAATACTGGGAGGGACCATCTCCCTGCAAGAACCAGGAATAAATCCTAGGAATGTTGACTTGCCATTCTTTGCTCTAGCCAGCTGGGACTCCTCTCCCCATAAGATCTTAACGCTGCTACCTCAACAGCAATTAGGAGCTCACAGCTATTTCATGGATCTTTGCTGAACATCCCACAATTCTCTAAGAAGCAAGGGAGAAATGTTATGAGGATAGATATTACAGAGCAGGAACTGAACTGCTGGCAGATAAAATACTGGGAGGGACCATCTCCCTGCAAGAACCAGGAATAAATCCTAGGAATGTTGACTTGCCATTCTTTGCTCTAGCCAGCTGGGACTCCTCTCCCCATAAGATCTTAACGCTGCTACCTCAACAGCAATTAGGAGCTCACATGAGGTTCACCCACCTCCACTAAACATGACACCAAGCTGAGAACACAGGAAACCTCAACTGATTTGGTTGAGAAATCATATAGGCAACAGAATGAGGTCATGCAGGTCTTGCAGTCTAACACCAGCAAAAGGGAGAAGGCAGGAGAGAAGGAAGAGGGAGGAAGTCCCCTATCCTGCAAAATCAAAGTACTCTGTTAGCCAGTGATATTCTCAGGTTTTTCCTCTTTGTTTTCATCCACTTTCCTGTTGTAGTTTCCCCCTTCCTCATAAGCTAATCAGCAGTACAACTGAGATGAAAGAACCCCAAACTCAAACTTAGCATTGTCTCCATACCTTCAGTTATACCAGGAAATGCCTCGTTCTCTCCTAAACGACTCCGATTAAAAAAGCAGCTTAAATTGTACAATGCACACATCCAGGGATCGCATATTATTTCATACTCCATTTTTTACCAGACCTTGAGACGGCAAACAGCTTCTGGGTAGTTTATATGAGTTTTAAGCAGACCAACTGAGAGATGGCAGCGCTGTTCACAGAAATAACTTCCCCCTTTTCAATCGGCGAGCATGTAGATCTGCCCTACACGTACCAAAGGCGTCCGAGTGAATTCCCATCGTCCATACTGAATGCATCACTTTATCCAACCATCACATAAAAGAAAAAAGCTGGTTCTCTTCTCATAAAAAGGAAAATAGCAATACCCTGAAATCACACGTCTTCTAGGCAGCTTCCCAAGCACGCTTTGTTTTCATTGACTAAAATGACGCCTAACAATAGAAATTGAAAGCAGATTTTCCTGCACTATAAAAAGTCTTATTCTATTAGAGACCAGCAGATCTTAAATCGTTCCATTCAGCAAACACTCATCTCTGCATAGTGAAAGAACATAGGTCATCTACACAGAGAAATATTCGTGATTCTTTCTCCACTCTTCTACTGTTTCAATGACGAGATTAGAGATGGAACGGCATCAAAACAGCACTCTGAGCCCCAACAAACCATTTGGGAACATGTGTCACACAGTCCTATGTATCAGTTCCCTGGTGACCGTGCTGGTAAGTAATCCCAAAAGTCACAAGGGATGCAGAGAAGAGGCTGTCAGGGATGCCCAGGCTCAAAGCCCACAGTTAAAACATCCCCAAGCATCTCCGGGTATTCCCAAAGAGCACCAAAGTCCGGTCTCCTCTTTCTTCTTGTTGACATACAGCCAGCACTTGTCAATCTGTTTGATCTGAATCACCAGGCAGCTAGTTGGGAAGAGAGAACTGATGGGTGTAGTCACCCTTTAATGCATTAACTAATTTCAATTTTCCTGGTCTATACCATTAATGGAGTCATAACTCAAAGGGGTTCCTATGCCGGTGCAGCTAAACTTGCTTTTATTCCACATAGAAGCTGCCTGTAGCTCACCCAAAGAGTAAACTGGACATTTCTGCCAGTCTCGTGAGCTTTACACAAGTAGTTGGTCAAACTCTGGCTGTTTGCTTCTGGAAACCGGCCTAGCTCTGCTGATCTTCACTGAAGGAAATCTGTGTATGCATTAATCATTTGATCCTAAATCCCACGTTATTTTCTGAAGTGGTATTTCCCAGGAATGACAGATGGCTCTTTGAGTCCCAGGAATCATCTTCCATTTAAATGGGAAGAAAGAAGATGAAGGAAACAGTGCTAGCAGCCATTCAGTAGCTGTTTTCAATCACGTCTTTGTTAAGTTTCTTTCTACTTGCTTCACGTGATTCATGTGAATGGCAGTTTTGTAGACCTGCTTTGATTTTCACTTCTGGAAAAAACGATAGTTCGATAAAACCACACTCAGCTGTATCATTCAACCTTAAAAAAGGAAAAAGAAAAGATTAAACAAGAGACACACACAGAGACACAAAAAAATAGTTTCCCCTGCTTCATGCCCAGGCTAGGCAGCCTAATTCTCAACTCTAATATAGCAAAAATACAACTGGCATAGCTGAAATACAAAAAATGCCCAATAGCCCTCATCATGTCACAGGCCCAGGCCGTTTGGCCTCTGTGTTCAGCTCCCATTACCTCAGAGTTTGACATTCCGCTCAACTTCCGCAGCACCAAGTTCACAAACATAGCAGGCAGATTTCATAGAATCCCAGACTACATTAGGTAGGAAGGGAAGCAGGCGGATTTCATGGAATCCCAGGCTACATTAGGTAGGAGGGGCCTTTAGAGGCCACCCAGTCCCACCCCTGCAGTGAGCAGGGACATCTTCACTAGATCCCATGGCCCTGGGCCCCACAAAGCCTGACCCTGAATGTCTCCAGGGGTGGGGCCTACACCACCTCCCTGTGCAGCCTGGGAACACTTCTGCAGTGGGTTTGTCTGTGTAGTGCTGTAGTACCCAGCAAACAAATGTAATCCTCAATAAGAAGCCACAAAGTTGTCATTATTTTCCAATTTCCAGCTTTCTTAAGCACTTGAGGCAAATCATGCCAAGACCTTCTGTCTCAACTGATAGAAACCAGGCCTTTCTCTGCTTTATTTTTTTACAGCTTCTGCAGGGTTCTCAGCCTAAAATCCTAAAGGAACAAAGCTTATGCAATCCCAATTTCTTTTTGTCTCCTTCCTGCTCCATCCCGTGTGATTTCTGAACTCACTGACTCCCTTGAACCCATCAAACCCAGCTGAGAAGCAGACAGAGGTCACTGACATGCTGGGTGTGCCAGGTTCCTGCTAACTTCTGGGAAATCAGCAGACAAATAGAGATGGAAGAAAGTGCTAAGGAAAATTTGTCATCATAACTCCTCTGCTACCTGCTCATCTCAGCTCTCTCCAGCAGCTGATCATGCATGGTTTGAAACCCAGTGCAGCCAGCCTCCTGCCCTGCCCAGCTAACAGAGAGTGGTATCGGGCTGAAATTATAACCAGGGCCAAAAAAAAACCCCACCCAAACCAGCACTAATTTTCAAGGGAGCAGGTTGAAGGCAGAGAACTCTCTAGTATCTTGCAGACTTCTGGAAGCCTGCTGCACATCAAACAGGGTTTCATATTGGCTTCTTGGAGATGACACAATAGTGTGGGTGACACAAGAGAGCCACCTTATACAGGACCAAACTAGGCACCTAATCAGGTAAAAATTCTTCCTCCCTGCCAACCAGGCTTGCAAACACTGAAATCAAGACACAGATTACCAAAGAGGAGACATCTTTTTGAGTACCTTAGTTTTTTTACCTCCCATCCTGAAACTGTCTGAATTCCAAATTTCAGGCTGGCATAAACCGCCACCTTCCACTAACATCTGCACCACTTGCTACCTCCATGGATGCAGCAGGATCATGGTGGCAAATGAGGCACCCTGGAAGCCAGAAGCCACTTGAACAGTTTCCCCTGCATAGGGTCTAAGTGACACTAAGCAGCAGCAATAGCAGGAAAAGAGCCATTTAGGCCAGTCTATGTTTTAACTACTCAGTCAGATTTATAAACTACTTTGAAGATGACAAATGCTACTGAGCTGCTCAGTATTATTAATAACACTGTGCACAGGAACAGGCCCTTTCTGCAGGAGAGATGAATGATGAGTGCTCCTCCTAGCTGCTTAACCCACACTCATGGATACATACACATCCATCTATTTGTGCATATATATGTCAATTTAAGAGATGGCATGTAACACATTTGCACCTTTTTTCCTACTCTAGAAAAAACACTGCAAGGAAATGAAGGGAAAAAAGAACTTTCTGCTTTCTCATATCCAGGGATGGGTCCATTCTAAGGTCACGATGAGTGGTCAGCTTCCTTCCCTTTTCCTCGACTTGCCCTTTTGGTAAACATCCTCCCTCTTTGCACCCCCAAAACAATCGCTTAGGGGACTGACATACATGGTGCAGAGAGGTCTATGCCACTCCTACCCATGGATTCATTGGGATTCTGCTCCCTGGCTGTCTCTGCTCATCAGAGCTGGCAGAGGACTCGGGCAGGTGGGAAGGCCGGGGCCCTCAGCAGTGAGAGTGAGCAGCAGGCTCACAGGGACAGCGCTGGCAAAAGGAGCTGGTGCAGCAGCTGCAGAAATAGACCTGGCTTGTGGGGATGCTCCTCCAAGTCATCCATCAAACTGGGTAATTTGGGATTGGATGCCTGGCACATAAGGATGTGGCGTTATTAACTGAGAAGACTGAATATTTGCTGGGCTTTGATCAGGCCAAACCATCAAACAAACAATCAAAGAAACAAAAAAGAGGCAACTTTTAGAGAGAGAGAAAACTTTTGGTCTCTCCAGTGGCACCTCTTTAAACACACTGAAACAAAGCTCAAGCCATTGCCTCCATCAACAGGCATCAACTGGGATACATCTCTGGTGTACAACATTGCCATCACGCGGCCATCCCAGCTCTGCAAAAACACCAGCAGCGACAGAAATGGGAAACTTGCCCCAAATGTGCAGCTTTTCCAATTGTCCTTAATAATGTGGGCAAACTCCAGGAGAACTGGCAAGGTGGTGACAACTTTCCATGCCATCCCTCCCGATATTCTCTTCTTCAGGCCTGCTCTTTCTTATGTCAGGTACACAAATTTATTTTTCATTTCCAGAATGCCAGAATCACCAGGTTGGAAAAGACCTTTAAGATCATCAAGTCCAACCGTTCCCATCCTATGCTAACCCATATCCCTGAGCATCTCATCTACCCGTCTGTTAAACACACCCAGGGGTGGGGACTCAGCCCCCTCCCTGGGCAGCCTGTGCCAGTGCCCAATAACCCTTTGGGGGAAGAACTTTTCCCTAATGTCTGCTCTGACCCTGCCCTGGCACAGCTTGAGCCCATTGCCCCTCGTCCTGTCACCTGTCCCCTGGCTGAAGAGACTATCGCCCACCTCTCTGCACCCTCCTCTCAGGTCAGTGTAGGTGGTGAGAAGGTCACCCCTCAGCCTCCTCCAGCCTGAACACCCTCAGCTGCTTCTCAGTACAACTGAACATCAAAAATACACCAAAACCTCTGTAATGACAAATGGAGCATCGGTGATGTCAGGAAGCCAACCATTAGAAGCAATGCAAATGAGAACAGCACAATAGCCTGGATCAGGAAAGAGCTCCAACGCAGGAAAATACATGGAAGCTGGCATGGAGTGAGGAGTGAAAAACAAAGCAAATGAATCAAATTAGTAATTAAAGAAGAAAAAATAAATACTGACAGTCAGAGGGCAAACCAATGTGGAACGCAGAACTGAGCTGACAGAAAAAGAGGCAGATAAAAAAGTTGCAGTAGTCAGCAAAGCAGCAACAGAATTAAACCGGACCCAGTGATGATGAGTGGCTCAAATAGAGTGGCAGCAAAGAAGAATAATTATCTGCATCAGCACTTTAGCCAGAAGTTGTTAATCTACACAAAACTTGTGTTTGCACCCATCTGGAACCTCGCCGGAGCCAACCAGGCACAATTTAGCATACAAAATGCTGCTTGCTTGAATTTCAGCCTCAGTGAGGAAAGCACACAGGCTTCTTGCAGAAGGGGTGGCGTTACTGCCGGCGCAGGGGAGCAGAAACCCAACAGGAGCTTTCTACCCAGCTGGCACCCCAGATGGGTACACACAGGGATAGCAATCATATGGAAAACAAATGCAGAGGTGCATTCCTTAAAGCAACGTCCATCTTCCAGTTGTATGGAAACAGCACTAAAGAAACAAAGGAAACATAATCACTGAAGGTAAGAAACAACTACTGACAGGCAAACCCAAGCCTAACTACCGCAGGAGGCTGGCTGGACAAAAGAAAATCCTGTTTATATTCTCGTTTCCTAGCACTTGGCACCTGCAAACACCTCAAGGGACCCGCCTGCCGTCGCCTGAAACACTGGAGCAAAGTTACCACACTTGGAAAAGCTCCTTCTGCCCCCCAAACCGGGGAGGCAGCAGGGGGCTTTCTTCTGCAACACCTGGTTTGGAAAAGAAAGCTTGTGATATTCGTTAAAGTGGGAACTCCGAACCAATCCTAAAATGCCAGCAAAGGAAATCAGCTAAGTATTTACCCTTACCTGAGCTGGAGCTGCTGAGATGGTAATTATACCCTTCTTTTTTTATATTTTTTTTTGGTGGTGGTGGTTACTTGTTTGCTTTGCCCAATTGCATACGGCTCATCTGCTGATCAAATCCTGGCTACTTTTAATCACGCAGTCTCTCCTGGCCAGGGTGAGAGTGCAGAAGCCAGAGAAACTTTTTTTTTCTCTTGTGCTTTTAGCAAAAAGGCTACCTTGTGAACATGACAAGTGCTCCCAGGCTGCAAGAGAGCTTTGTTCTCTGGTGGTGTGCTACAAGCACAAGCAGAGGCTGCCCAGAGAGCTGTGGCATTACCTCCTGTGCAATTGTGTGTATGGCATCCCAGGGGCAACCCGTTATCCCCCAACTCCACGATTAAGAACCTTAGCGGGTCGACTGAATCCACCCCCAGCTAACTACTTAACAGGGACGGAAGCTTTGCCAGGAGCAGCGCAGGGAAAGCCTGCTGCGCAGCGGAGCCCAGCCTTTCCTTCTCCCAGCCCTGCCTCCCAGCTGCCTCTGCCAGCACTGAAAGGTAGTCTGCTACCTCCCATGTCTCAAAGCCACCCAGGCACGCTTCTGCCCTTTCAGAAGCACCGGCTATGCCCCCGACCTAAAAATATCGTAAGGCATTTAAAAATGCCAAGGGAATAAATAGTTTGATGAACCTCATAATTCTGAAATGTTTCCCAGGGACAGAAATCTCCTCCAATGATGATACAAATCAAACAGCTTTCAGGTTGCAAAGCTGAAATTACAGCTGCCGAAAAGGCCTCGCCAATAAAATCACCTCCAAAAGCTACCCCACAGAGTAACTGTGGGTCTCCAATAACTGATCACAAAGATGACACGCTTTTATTTCACCCCTACGCCTTTCAAACGCAAAGCCCCTAGCAGTAAACTCCCAAACCCATCTTCTGCTGGCCTCCTGCTGTTAATTGCTTTGGTGCCCTCAAGCCAATTTCTACCAGAAAAACACAGAAGAACTTCACAAGCCACAATGACAGCCGGCCCGTAGCTTCCCAGCTGAGGGAACTCTGGTGGGACACATGATAGAGCCTAAATTCCTCCTCCACTGAGAGAGTGGCTCCACAGGTAAGGCTGGTACCTGCGTTGGGTGTTTGTTTAATAATAGGGCAGTTATAGACACATAGACATATGTGTGTGTGTATGGTTTAGGTTGGGTTTTTCTTAGGGCTGCCGCCTTCCATTAGGAGGAAAGTCAGAAACCTGTGTGATTTTCTCACTAGTAAGAATTATCGACCAGGGCAATATAGCTAGCACAGACCTACACAGTCCATGGATAACTGGAACAATAACTGTTGTGTAGAGCAGTGTTTTTACATTGTGATTCAGTGTGCTTTTTGGTACACCAAAGGACTTGAAGAATCAAGTCAACTTGGCCATAGGGCACATTGCTGGCCATGGTCAGCCCGTTGTCCTCCAGCATTACCAGGGCTTTTTTCACAGAGCTGTTACCAGCAGGTCACCCCTGACCTGTATTGGAGACAGGGGTTATTCCTCCCAAAGTGCAGGACCCTGCACTTGTATTTGTTTAACTTCATAACATTACTCTCCGCCCAGCTCTCCAGACCTTCCTTTTCCTTCCCTTCCGCCCCCTCCCCCTTACCCCATTCATTTCTTTTTTCCTTTCCTTTTCTTTTTTCCCCTTTTCCTTTGTCCCTTTTCTTTTTTCTTTTCCCTTTTTCTTTTTTCCTTTTATTTTCTCTTTGATATTTTTTTCTTTCCTTCTCTCCTTTTTTCTCTTTTTTCTCTTTCCTTTTTTTTCTCTGTGATGCCCGGCCACTGGCTGGGGCTGAACCATGACAGAGAGTTAAACTTTTTCCTCCCCAAGTCTCTTATACAAGACTTATGATACGGGGAGGGGTACACACGCCACCCCAAAGCCCGCCTCACACCCCCCAAACCCCCTCCTCCCCCCCCCCAATGTGCCAAGCACACACCAGTCCCTTCCTGTTCTAGAGGGGCAGGTTTTTGTGTGCATTACATTGCGCGCCTTCAGCGCCTTCTGCCCAGGCCCTCCCAGGGGGTAAAGCCAACACTCCCTTTGCTTTCCTGCCAGGGGTAGGTATGGGGATATGGCAAGCACACGGCTTGCCCTGGCCTCACCCAGAGGTTTGCGTTACTCATACCCGTCTGAAAAAGAGACGAATGGAGCCCAGCCTCCTGCCCGTGGCCGCCATTGGTCTGCAGAGCACAAAGACGGATGCTTCCAACTGCCAAAGGTGCTTCCAGGCGGCACAGATGTTTCCAGGCACCAAAGGTTCTTCCAGGTGATATGGTTTCGAAGGGACACCTCACGCACCACCAACCCAAACACAACCAACCCCAACACAACCAACCCAAACACAACCAACCCCAAAACAACCAACCCAAACACCACCGACCCCAACACAACCAACCCCAACACAACCAACCCCAACACAACCAACCCCAAAACAACCAACCCAAACACCACCAACCCAAACACAAACAATCAGAACACAGCCAATCAGAACACAATCAGAACACAACCAACCAGAATCACAACCAACCAGACCACCACCGAACCGAACACAGCCAACCACAACTCCAGCGACTCCGACTCCACCGACCGCACACCACCGCTACCCAACGCCAACGAGCGTCTGAACGCGTTTCCAACACAATCCGTTGCTAAGGGCAGGGCCCACAGTGATTCGCCGCTCAGCCAGCCAATAACAGCGCGCTCTGTCCACGCGCCTCGCAGCCAGCCAATAGCAGCGCGCCCTCTTCATCGTCCCGCCTTCCTCCCCCTCCTCCCCGGCCCCCCGCCGCAGCAGGGAGGGAGCCATGCAACGCGCCTGCGCGGGGCGGGCAGAGCCGGAAGGAGGCGAGCCGAACCGAGCCGAGCCGAGCCGAGCCGGAAGGAGCCGGAAGAAGCCGAGCCGAGCCGAGCGGGATGGCGAAGCCCCCGGTGTCGTCGGCCCGTTTCCGCCGGGTGGATGTGGATGAGTACGATGAGAACAAGTTGGTGGACGAGGAGGAAGGAGGCGACGGGCAAGCGGGACCCGCTGAAGGCGAGGTGGACTCGTGCCTGAGGCAATATCCTTCCGCCGCCGAAACGGGAAAATGTCCCGTCAGGAGCGGCCGCGGTGGCGGGCGGGGCGCGGGTGCGGCGCCTGGGCCGCCTTTGAAGGGAAGATCCGTGCCCGGCGCTGCCGCCCGGGGCCGGAGAGCGGCCGTACGGCCCTGTCCTGACAGGCGGCGGGCGGTGGGTGACGGGGGGCCGGGGCAGCCCGCCTGGCGTGGGGAAGGCGGCCGGGGCTCGCCGCCTGCCGGGGGGAAGGCGGCCCCTGCTTCCTTCCCCTCAGAGCAGAGGCGGCCGCAGGCCGTGGCTGCGGTGCCGGGGGTGAGGGGAATGGAGATGGGGGGCCGGTTGGGGAAA
>BSDF01000221.1:0-14577 GCA_027925045.1 Hypotaenidia okinawae
CTTTTAGTTGCTGCCTTGCTGGGAGTAAATATGCTTTTGTGCAACTCCATCATTTCTCAACGTGTTCGTAGGCAGAGGAGCTCACCTGCTTTTACGAAGCAAACTGGCCTTCCAGTCCTCTGCAGGGATGTCTCATTCCGTTCGTGCAGAGGTTGGCGCTGTGCTGCTGTTTCTGAGTCTTCTACCAATTTTCTGCCTCTTCCTTTTTCACCCCAAATCACTCAGAACTCTACAGAATTACTCTTTCTTTCTAATGTAGTCTGTGTAAAGTTTGGAAACAGGACAGAGCTCAAAGAAACACATTTCACTGAGGTGTCTTAAAACCCTTTGGTTTCTGCTCCTTTTGATCAAAAGGCTGCATTAAACTGGTTCCTAAACAGTCTTATCAACCTTGTTTGAATGGAGTGATGTTTACTCTGTACAATGTCACAACATGTAGAAAACAAAACTTGGGACTCCTAAGGAAAAAAAGAGGAAGAAGGTGAAGAGTTAACAGGATGAGGTACAACGAGTATCCCTGAGCTAGTAGCAGTAACCTTTGTACTTTAAGCTGTGCTTAAAAAAACCCAATTTTTTGCTTTAAAGGAATATATGTTGAAGTAACTTAATGGCAATTCATTGAAAGGTTCTCCCACTTCCTAGGTATAAAGCCTGGTGGCAGCAAATGCATTGCAGAAGCTGCAGCAAGATTTCCTATGCACACTGCAGGGGTAAAGCTTCAAGCCAGAGTAAGTTCCCTTTGCAGAGATGGGGCAGGCGTGGAGCTTACTGACAATTCCACAGGTCAGCCAAAAGGGATTTAGGAGATCTTGATTTCTGAAAAGTTGGCTGTAAAGGAAGTTCCACAAGATGAAAAGAACTTCCCAAACAAGTCTGCTGACAGGGTAGGTAATTAAAGGAATGTTAACTTTCAGATTGAACAAGAATTGTCAGTATCCCAGCCTTCTAACTCTGATCTTGCTGTTTCACTCTAGTCACTATCAACAATAACCATGCATAGTTTGGATTAGATAGTGAGTTTTTGCAGTTAAACACAAGCTGCCCTGCAGGTGGCATTACAGACAAAAAGAGAAAGATGGAAATCGCTCTGTGTGTCTTAGGCTATTTTAATGTTTGACAGTGGAGAGTTGCAAAGTTGGTATGACTACAACTTTTCCCATCTTTATTTTCCAGCATCTTGTTTTTCTGAGGTGTTCTTTTAATTTGGCTACTCTTACAGGCCAGTGTTTTATGAACAGCAAATGGAACTGTGAAGTGAAAACATGCAGCTGTCTAAAACCCAGGAAGATGTTCTGTAACAGTTGTTTATCATGTGTGTGTGCTGGGGGGAAACTAGTGACCTGCACCTTCTTGCTATTTCAATTGGAAACCTCACTTGAGCACTGGAAGTCAATGGAATTGGCCATAGGAGAATCCCTAACTGTCTGTGGAACAGAAATTGTAAGCCCAGACTTGTTTTACGCGATACCAGTTGTAACTAAAGGTAAGAAAGCACTTACTGGTTTTAGTACCAGTAAGAAGTCACTGTTTCAAGCTAGTGAAGTGATTGAGTAGCTGCATGGTGTTTAGTTGCCAGCTGGGGCTAAACCCTGACACCTGCCAAAGGTGTGGAGCTTGAAGAGGAAGGAACAGCCAGTTACTGTTTAGACTGAAACCTGTGCTGTCCGGAGTCCCATGGGCATGAAATTCATGGCAGAGCAATAGTGCACTTATATCTGTAGAGACCCCCTTCTAGCTGAGGGGTGCCTGGGGCGGGGGGTTGTTGCCTTGTCTGAACATGGGGCGATGGCATGACTGACTGGCTCTGACAACTGATCATTCAGCCTTGTTAGCCCAACAAGCTGCCTGTGCTTTCACTTGAGCTAACTACTAATGTATCCTCAGCAGTGAAGGAACTTGAATTTCTTGTCTTTCAAAAGAGGCCATACTCTACTGATGTATTGCTTGATATTTAAAAAATAACATTGGCTCTTAACTATTAAATCCTGACTGCACGTGGATGGTTATAGGGGGTCTGGCGAAGGCTGCAAACCAATGTGGGGGCTAGATCAGGTAACAAGGGATGGGAAACAGAATAAAGTAAAGTGCTGGACAGACCAGGAGAGCATGCTTGTGTTTGACAGGTGTTTTTAACTTCCACTCTACATTATTTTTTGTTTATGTCTCTTCAGCGTAATAGAGGGGGAAAACATGGGTTTTCTCTATCAATGTTGTTTGCTCTGAGAGGTAAACAAAGGCAAGGGGCTAGAAATAAGGTGTGCAGGCATCCTCAAGAGAGTATTGTAGTGCAGCTCTTACCTGTCTAACATAGGAAAAGTTCTGAAAGCAACACTGGAATCTTTACGGATGCAGCAAACTCTCCCTTGTTCTATGGACTTGCTGCTTGTCAGGCGGCCTCTTGTATGTACCAGAGTGTGGGGGGGTGGGGGGGAATCCTGGAAACCATGCAGGGACAGGCTGTGTTTATAAGTAGTTGTTCAAGTGCCTCTTCTTGTGCCAGTCTCTTCAGGTGGTGGCCGCTGGTACAGAGCTCTTGTTTTAAAAGCTTCTCAGTCTGCAGTGCAAGTCCTATATGCAGCCTATGGGAAGACTGACATGGTAGCACTCTCAGAGGGGCTGCCGATGGCTGGTTCCTACCTAGAGCTGCCTTGGCAGACAATTGTAGGCTCACTTGCAGGTGAAGAGCAAAACAAAACCCAGCCAACCTAAACCCACCCCTGAAAAGCCTTGATGGGTTGTTTGCTTGAACACTGTTAAATCTGTCTTGATAGTGGTTATTCCTCAACGCTGACAAACACCACAGTGATCTGCTGGAACACAGTGACGCTGGGTTACGACTGCACAAGCAGTTTTGGATAGTATGTTTGGAGTTCATTCTCTCTGGAATCTGAGCGATTGATTAGGAAACTTTAGTGTCATCTCTTTCCAAAACAGTGCTCGCCCTTTTTTTCTAGAAAGAGTTTCTTTGATGTGACTTGAATCTTACCAAGTTTTGTTCCCCCTCCCCAGGACTAGAGAAAGCTGAGACACCTCCAGTGCTAACTGACAAGTTGAGAGGAATGTTCCTGAAGGCCTGTGTCACAATGCCAGTGAAACGGGTGAAGAGAACTGTTAATTTAGTAACAGTGGGAAAACCCTGTGAAAACAGTAGTCTGAACGTGGCTGACAAACTGGTAATGGCAGGCTTGGTCAAATCCTCTGGGGCTGAAAACTTACATCCTGAACCTCAAGGTGTGTACTTTCTTTTAGCTGAAGCTGAATTTGAAGAACTGTGGGCGTGTGGGATGCCGAAGTGCCTTTTCCCTCTAAAAATCCTGGACTTCCACACAGCACCTCCTGAGCTATGAGAGCAGTGTCTGTGTGTCATTGGTCACTCCCTTGCTTTTTTGTACCTTGTAGGCAGCGGGGGTGAGACCAAATGCTGCTGCACAGAATTAAAAATGCAGGTAAGATTCAGCCCACACGATACTTGGAGGGTTTTTGTGTTTCCAGAAGTGAAAAGAAAGCCTGTGTGGGAAGCAGATGGCAATGGGCCGATGCCAGGTTGCTGCAGGTCGGGTTTGCTTCAGCCGTAAATGTTACTCCAAAAACTGTATCTTCTTGCAGCTTAATTTCTGGTTGGAAGTTAGATTGAAAATTGTTCTGAATAAAACTTGGTTTCTGTGTCATAAAGGCTGAATCTGGCCTTGGTCTGCTTTCTGAAATGAGTGTGCACAAGTTCTTTATGCTTACTGTGTAAAATGCATCTGTGGCTGCTGGCTTGAAGTAAATTGTACGAGAGCTGTTCTGCCTCTGTCTGTCTGTCAGGATTTCCACCCCATCAAGTTTTTTTTCACATCATAACAGAGAGGTCCTGTTCTGCAGTATTACCAAAAGACTGCAGCGTTAAACGTGTGCCGTTGCCAGGACTTGCCTGTGTTAAATGCTGTCTCGAGGCAAGGAGTGCCGAGGCCTTGCTGTCTCCTAGCAAACCCTTTCCTATGTGGGTCTGACACTTGTCCCCCTCCTGACAGTGTCTTTGCTGTTTCTGAAGAGACTTCTTCTGTTGACCAGACCACTGCTCAGTCCAAGGCACATCCCTGCAGCAGCCACCAGAAAGGAAACGTATCTTTCCCCCCATGGACACCCCAGTGCTCCCAGTTGCCCCCCCAGTGCCTCCCCAGTTCTCCCAGTGCCACCCCAGTGCTCCCTGTCTTCCCCCCCGTGCTCCCAGTTGCCTCCCCCAGTGGCCCCTAAGTGCTCCCAGTTGCCCCCCCCCATGCTCCCAGTGCTGCCAAGTCCTCCCAGTGGCCCCCCAGCCCCCCAGCCAGTGCTCCTAGTCCCACCCCAGACCTCCCACTTGTCCCCCCAGTGCTTCCCATGCCATCCTCCAGTGCTCCCAGTGCCCCCCATTTCTCCCAGTGCCGCCCCAGTGCTCCCAGTTGCCCTTCCAGTGCCCACAGTGCTCCCAGATGCCCACTCCAGTGCCACCCCAGTGCACACAGTGCCCCCCCCAGTCCTCCCAGTTGCCCCCCTGGTGCCCCCCAGTGCTGCCCGAGTGCTCCCATTTTCCGCCCCAAGTGCTCCCTGAGCCCCACAAGAACTTCCAGTTGCCCCATAGTGCCCCCACAGTGCCCCCAGTTCCCCCCAGTCCTCCCACTGCCCCCCCAGTCCTCACAGTTGCCCCCCCCAATGCTCCCACTGTGTGTGTGTGTGGTTGTGGGTATTATGACAATAATGTATTATGAAATTATATTTATATTTATTAAGTATACAAGTATTATTTTTAATAATTGATGACACAAATGGTTCCGCCTGTTTCAAGATTTGTTGATACCTTCTCATGAAAGAGCAGTGGCCTGGGAGCAAGGGCAGGATCAACAGTTTCCACTGGAAGGGACTCAACATGTAATGAAGTTTCATCCTCCTGACCATCTGCAGACCTCCCTGTACTGTCGTGAGCTTCCTCACAACGAGCAAAGCTCTTTGAGACAAGAGCAGCATTAACACATACCTACAAACCCAAGAACTTTATTGATTATTTATTCTGAACTCAGAGGAGACGCTCAAATTAACAAGTACCTTCCAAGTTACTGTATGGCAGAGGCCACGGCTCCAGCATTAAGCCCCTTGGAAACGCACTCCAAGGAGGAGCATTCGGATCAATTCACTTGTATCTCCCATACAGCTACCTATGTCTGACACCAGCTACAGCAGAGATTCAGCACAAGTTACACGTTGGGGCAAGGGGGATTGCTTGGGTTCCAGCATGACAGCACAAGAAGCTGCAACGTGCACTACAGGCACGTAGCTGTCCAGGTGAAGTACTTGCTGCTCTATAGTTGCTTGTCAATACTTTCCCAAAAAAGAGGTTCACAAAGAAAAATGGGAGTTCTGCCCCCTGGATTTCCTCCAGAAGCTTAAAGCAACAGAAATATAAAACAAAACCTCCAGTAAGTTAATCGTTTACCCTCTGCAGTAGCTGAAAAAGTCACAAAACTGACGTTCAAGTAATGCTTCTCAGTCTTAAGCCAATCACAGAGTTATAATTTACAGAGCAAAGTGTCTGAATAGGTAGCTATGAGGATCCTACCTCTTCATCTTTTATTGTCACATAGAGAAAAATGTGTTCTCTTCTGCAGCACATAACTTGGCTTTCATTTGGGTAGCTGCTAAATATGGCAACAAACACAACAGCAAAGAAGGTTAAACCCTTATCAAATTATCATTTTTTCACTTTTGAGATAGGCAAAAATGGCAATCACAATTAGCTGTAGAACCTATTCCTTCAGAGAAGCTGCGACAAGTGTAGGAACTTCCAGAAATCAAGACAGTAACATGGCAATAAAAACTGGGGGTTGGGGGGGTGGGGTGGAGAAGGTCTGAGCCCTCCCCTTGTTTATCCCTGTGGACTCAGGCTGAGCTGTGGGCTGAGCTCCCAAACTGGCAGCCCTCACACTGTTCTCATGGCTCTTTATCTGGCAGCCCCCACCCCTTGTCCCCCCCCCATGCCCCCCAACCCCCCCGTGCCCCCCACCCCCCGACAGAGCCAGAGCCCCCGGTGGGTTCAGAGGAGGTTTATTTGGGGGGAGCGCGCAGCACATCCCGGGGGGGGAGCCCAGATTTGGGGTGACACCACGTGTCCCCATGCGACACCCCCAGAGTGGGGGTGTCGGGGTGTCCATGTGTGACCCCCCCCCCCGGTGCCTGCAAGGGCGGGGTGGGACGAGCAGGGAGGGGAGGGGCTGGTACAGGGTGCACCCCCCACCCCCCTCCAAAGGCATCGACTTTTTGAGGGGCACCCTGTACCAGCCCCTCAGTGCTAAGTGCTCCCCCCTCCCCCCAATGTGCCCCCCCCCGTAATAACTAAATACAAAAGGAATTTGTCCTCGAGCCGGCAGACGGCCGGGGAGGGGCTCTGAGTGCTCGTTACAGAGTGTCACATGCGCGGGTGGCGCATGCGCAGTCACTGTGACCAGCCGAGCAGCTTCAACCGGCGGGAAACCGCGACCAATCACAGAGAGAGGTGCCTGCTCTCGGGCAGTATATAAGCGTGAAGCCGCAGTGGGGCGGGGCGTGGTGTTGGCGGAGCAGGCGAGTGTGTGGCTGGGCAGGAGGATCGGAGCGAAGACCCAGGAACAGGTAAATCTCTTGCGGTTTCGGTCGGGGTGGGTTTCCCGCGTGCGCCCCGGGTCCCGGCCGCCGCCGCGTGCGCCCCGGGTCCCGGCCGCCGCCGCGTGCGCCCCGGGTCCCGGCCGCCGCCGCGTGCGCCCCGGGTCCCGGCCGCCGCCGCGTGCGCCCCGGGTCCCGGCCGCCGCCGCGTGCGCCCCGGGTCCCGGCCGCCGCCGCGTGCGCCCCGGGTCCCGGCCGCCGCCGCGTGCGCCCCGGGTCCCGGCCGCCGCCGCGTGCGCCCCGGGTCCCGGCCGCCGCCGCGTGCGCCCCGGGTCCCGGCCGCCGCCGCGTGCGCCCCGGGTCCCGGCCGCCGCCGCGTGCGCCCCGGGTCCCGGCCGCCGCCGCGTGCGCCCCGGGTCCCGGCCGCCGCCGCGTGCGCCCCGGGTCCCGGCCGCCGCCGCGGGTCCCGGCCGCCGCCGCGTGCGCCCCGGGTCCCGGCCGCCGCCGCGTGCGCCCCGGGTCCCGGCCGCCGCCGCGTGCGCCCCGGGTCCCGGCCGCCGCCGCGTGCGCCCCGGGTCCCGGCCGCCGCCGCGTGCGCCCCGGGTCCCGGCCGCCGCCGCGTGCGCCCCGGGTCCCGGCCGCCGCCGCGTGCGCCCCGGGTCCCGGCCGCCGCCGCGTGCGCCCCGGGTCCCGGCCGCCGCCGCGTGCGCCCCGGGTCCCGGCCGCCGCCGCGTGCGCCCCGGGTCCCGGCCGCCGCCGCGTGCGCCCCGGGTCCCGGCCGCCGCCGCGTGCGCCCCGGGTCCCGGCCGCCGCCGCGTGCGCCCCGGGTCCCGGCCGCCGCCGCGTGCGCCCCGGGTCCCGGCCGCCGCCGCGTGCGCCCCGGGTCCCGGCCGCCGCCGCGTGCGCCCCGGGTCCCGGCCGCCGCCGCGTGCGCCCCGGGTCCCGGCCGCCGCCGCGTGCGCCCCGGGTCCCGGCCGCCGCCGCGTGCGCCCCGGGTCCCGGCCGCCGCCGCGTGCGCCCCGGGTCCCGGCCGCCGCCGCGTGCGCCCCGGGTCCCGGCCGCCGCCGCGTGCGCCCCGGGTCCCGGCCGCCGCCGCGTGCGCCCCGGGTCCCGGCCGCCGCCGCGTGCGCCCCGGGTCCCGGCCGCCGCCGCGTGCGCCCCGGGTCCCGGCCGCCGCGTGCGCCCGGGTCCCGGCCGCCGCGCGCCCCGGGTCCCGGCCGCCGCCGCGTGCGCCCCGGGTCCCGGCCGCCGCCGCGTGCGCCCCGGGTCCCGGCCGCCGCCGCGTGCGCCCCGGGTCCCGGCCGCCGCGTGCGCCCGGGTCCGGCCGCCGCGCGCCCCGGGTCCCGGCCGCCGCGGCGCCCGGTCCCGGCCGCCGCGCGCCCCGGGTCCCGGCCGCCGCGCGCCGTCCCGGCCGCCCGTGCCGGGTCCCGGCCGCCGCCGCGTGCGCCCCGGGTCCCGGCCGCCGCCGCGTGCGCCCCGGGTCCCGGCCGCCGCCGCGTGCGCCCCGGGTCCCGGCCGCCGCCGCGTGCGCCCCGGGTCCCGGCCGCCGCCGTAAACTGAGGCAGGGATGGGGGCTGAGATGGGGGAATGGGGAGTGGAATTTGGGGGGGGTGGGGGAGTAGCTCAAGGCAGGGGTGGGTAAACTGAGGTGGGGGTGGCTAAGGGAGGGATGGCGGGGATTGGGGGGCCAGTCTGGGGGAGACCCCCCCACCACCCCCCCAGCATGTGTGTGGCTGGGCTGGTGGTGGCTGCTGTCCTGTGTGTCATCGGTGTCATTGTCTTCCTGAGTGAATGACACTGGGAGGGGGACAGCCACTGGGAAGGTCCCTGTGTCACTTGGGCTGGTGCAGGTGTCACCTGGGGGTCCCCAGGGTGCGGGGGTGGCGATGGGGGGACTGGGGGACTAGCCTGGGGACGGACACACCCATCTCGTCCCCCCCCCCGGCCTGCCGTGTGTCCGTCCGTCCCCCCCCCCGGCCTGCCGTGTGTCCGTCCGTCCCCCCCCCCCCCCCGGCCTGCCGTGTGTCCGTCCCCCCCCCCGGCCTGCCGTGTGTCCGTCCCCCCCCCCGGCCTGCCGTGTGTCCCATCCCCCCACTGAGGGGGTGGTGACATGTCCCCTCTCATGTCCATCTGCCAGTTGGGTAGTGCAAGTGCCACAGCAAAGCCAGGTGGGGACTGGGAGGGACTGGAGGGACACTGCCCCCCAAGTCCTCCCATGTCCCAGTGTCATCCCAGGTCCCACCACATACCCCATGTCCCCAGTGTCCTCCATGTCCTCCTGTGTCCACCACTGTTACCTATGTCCCCCAGTGCCCCCCAGTCTCCTCCCAGTCCCCCCAGTATCCCTCAGTCCCCCCAGTGCCAGCACATCCCTCACCCAGGCACGCCGGGGTCTCCTCCCTGTGCTGCTCCCCAGCATTGCACCCTCATCCCTGGGGCTCCCAAGGGGAAACCAGTGGCCCAGCCTTGAAACCGGGCTGCTGACATCCCCGGGAGCTGGGGAAAAGGGCTTGGGTTGCCCCACCTGCCCCCAGCCCTGACTGCTCTCTCTTGGCCAGGTTTGGGCTGCTCCAGCGTGGCCATGTCCAGGGAGGAAAGGCAAGCCCTGGAAAACATCCAGTCCTTCCTCAGGAGCAGACCAGAGGTACCTGTGGCCGCTTCTCCAAGGCTGCCTCTAGCTGGCTTCCAGCTGGTCTGTCTGTCCCCATCCTGTGCTGAGAGGCTTACGGGGGCTGTACTGGGCAGCCCGGCACACACTGTCTCTCTCCTGACCCTGTCTGTCCGTCTGTCCCCTCCCTGGCTGGCAGGAAGAAGCCCAGAAGCTGAGCTTTCTGGCCTCTGTCTGCACCGTCTGTGGGGTCACCAGGACAGACTCCACTGCGGGCCACCAACCGTGCTTCCCTGTGGAGGAGGTGTTGGAGGCCATCAAGGTGAGGGGACAGCCAGGCTGGGGCAGGGGCAGGGACACAGCCCTGGGGGCAGAAGGGGGCTTGTCTGGAGCAGTGAGAGCTGTTCAGGGTGCCAACCCGTCCCACCCTGCCGTGCTCCCCAGGTGCTGCTGCAAGAGGAGCCTGCTGCCCGCCTGGGCACCACGGTGTGGCAGCAAGCCATGCTGGCCATCGCCGCCATCAGGTACCTGCCCCAAGCCCCAGCGTGGCCTCCGCGGTGCCGGGTGGCCCTGATGGCACTGCTCCTGGGTGGGGGGCATCTGCAGGCCCGAGGTCAAGAGGAAGGCAGAGAGCAGGGCAGGGGGTTCTGCGGGGTTTTCCCCCGCAAGGCCAGTGTCAGTGTCACGGGGTTGAGATGTCCCGAGCAGTGTGGCCGGGTCTCCAGCCCTGGGCTCTGCCTCCTCCTTGCTGGGTCTGAAGAGCACCTCTCTGTCCCCACAGCAGAGCGGGGCTGCTGCTGCAGGAGAAGAGCAGCCTCCTGCAAACCTGCTTCTGCAGCACCTTCCACCTGCCTGTGCAGGAGGATGCCCATGGCCACACAGCTGATCTCTGCTCCCAGGTACGTGCTGAGGTGAAGCCCGGCAGGAGGGAGGCCCCTTCCTGGGCACTGCATGGCCACGGCCACCTCCCCCCGGCTTCCTGAGCCGCCCCCGAGACTCTGTATCCCCTCACAGACCCTGACTGCCATGGATGGGATGCTGCAGGCACTGCTCCACAGAGCTGGCACCCTTGACCTCCTGGAGCTGCAGAACATTTTGGAGGTCTGGCCTTGGCACAGGGTCCCCATGTGCAGTGACCCCCGGCTTGAGTAGTGTCCCCAGGAGGGACATTCTCTGCCCCCCAGTGGTGTGAGTTGGGGGGCAGACAATGTCCCTCCTTCCCCACCATGTGTGTGTCCCGCACTGCCCAGCAGCTGTCTGCCTTCAGTCTGCTGCCAGAGCCCCTTCTCCTCCTGCCCCAGCCCAGCCCTGCAGCCTTGCCCACAGCCTGCCCCCAACATTCCCTCCCCGATGGACCCGCCTGTCCGTCAAGGGGACCCCAGCCCAGGGGGTCTCTGGCTTTACCAGGGGCTCCCACTGCAGGTTCCCAGGAGTTGTTACTGCAAAGGGTTGGGGTCCTGGGGTGGCGGGCAGAGGGGTGTTTTGGGGTGGTTGGTGAGCAGGAGGCAGCAGAGGCAACAGCAGCAGTGGGATGCAGGGACCTGCCTGGCCTCGGCAGGTTGCTGCAAGGGGCAAGGAGGACATGTGCCCCATCCCAGGCAGTGTCCTAGAGGAAGCCTGCTGTGCCGGGCTGGGAGGAGAAAAGCCCTGGCACACCAGCCACCCCACTTCTGCTGGTGTGCCAGGGCTTTTCTCCTCTCAGCTCCTGCTGCCCTTCACCAGTTCCCCGCCGGCAGTGGAGCAGGAAAGATGCATGCATCGCCAGGCTGACCCGTTTCCTCCTGCCTGCCACAGGTCCCGAGCTCCAGCTCCGGGCAGCCCCAGCTCCCCATTCCTGTGCCTCAGAGCCCCTGCCCTGCTCTGGGCTGCTGCCTGCTGCTCTGGGAGCAGCTGGGGCTCCCCTTGTTCCCACACTGCCTCTCTGCCCCAGGTCTGCCACTGTGCTGGAGGAGGATGTGGCCTCAGGCACCACGGCTACAAGACCCAGCCGTTTGTGGTGCTGGGGAAGCTGGTGGGGCACCTCACCCTGTGTTGTGTGTTCAAGGACAGAGGCACCCACCAGGAGGCTGAAGAAGCTCTGCCCAACCTGGAAATCTTCATCCAGCAGCTGAGAAGTAAGAGCAGCTGTGTTGGGCCGGGTCTCTCCAGGCACAGGCAGCCAGGGATGGCTCTCCTGCCAGCCAGCCTGAAAAGCCATTTCCCCAAACCCCTGCTCACAAGAGCCCTGCACCTCCCTGGCTGTCGGCTCCCTGCACCTGGCCGGCCGCCCTCTTTCTATGCCAGGGGCTTTGCAGCCCGATGCTCCCGGACTGCACCTCCAGGTCTGTTCCCTCTCTCTGAGCACCCCGGATTTTCTCCTCCCCAGGCACATGTCCCTGCCTGCAAGATGGAGAAAGGGCTCCAGGAGGACTGTCAGACCCAGCAGCTCAGGCAGTTCTTGGAGCACCGGGAAGCCTTGGAAATCATCTTGGTAAGAAGTGCCCTTGGTTCCCGGCCAGGGAGTTTGGGGGAGTGAAGGGACACAAAGCGCATTGGGGTGCTGGGGGCTCACACTTCTCCTGAGTGGGGACTAGGCCAAGCCTCCCAGCCAGCTCCTGTTCCCCTTGGGACCCTGTTCCCTCCACCCCCCCCGCTCCCTAGTGCAGCCTGGCTCTGCATCCCACTCTCCCCACACAGCTGAGGTGCTCTGGGTTGCCGACAGGCAAATACCCCAGGGTGGTGGTGGTCAGCCTGCTGCATTGCTCCCCGACATGTGACCAGTACGTGGCCCAGCAGCCTCTGGGTCTTCTCTGCTACTGGCAGAGGGGCCTCCAGACCCTCTGCAGGGACTTGAGCGTGGCCATCCTCTGTTGGTGCCCCACTGACAGAGTCGTTGGTCCCCGTAGGGTCGCCGGGCGCATGTGGGAAGAGGTGTTCTCCTCCTCTGATAGAGCAGAGAAGGTGGTACAGGAGCTGGTCAGCATCCTAATGATGCGGCCTCCACCTGAGACCTCGATGGAGGAGGCCCCCTTTTCCTGTCCCTGGCTGTGAGTGGCTGGATGACTCGTTGCTGACCCCCAGGGTGCTCTCAGCTCTCTGCCCCCACCCTGCTCCCCTGCCTGCTCTAAGCCTTGGCTTTCCCAGGGGCCATGGCTACATCTTGGTGTCTGTGTGTCGTCCTCTGCAGGCAGCCAGGGCAGTATGTGAGGTCCTGCAGAGCAGTTGCTGGCTGCAGCAGGTGGAGGCTTTTTTCCCCCAGCTTTTTGTGGTGCTCCAAGTGGAGTGCACCAGGGAGCTGATGCAGCAGGAGGTGAAGATCTGGCAGGAGCAGCTGGAGGATCAGCTCACTGCCATCAGGTGCTCCATCCCTGCCCTCTTGTCCCTGCCAGCTGCCCAGTGCCAGGCCCTGGCACAGGGTCCCCATGGGCAGTGACCCCCAGCTTGAGTGGTGCCCCCCAGCACCTGGTGTGAGTTGGGGGGCAGAGAATGTCTACTTCCCTGGCACACCAGCAGCTTTTCTCCTCCCAGCTCCTGCTGCCCTTCACCCCATCCCAGCCAGCAGTGGTGCGGGAGAAGGCCACAGCATCGCCAGGCTCACCTGTTTCCTCACCACCTCCTGCCTGCCTCAGGTACTGGCAGCCCCAGCTCCCCATCCCTGTGCCCTGCCCTGCTCTGGGCCGCTGCCTGCCGCTCTGGGAGCAGCTGGGGCTCCTCTTGTGCCTGGGCTCCCCTTGTTCCACACTGCCTCTCTGCCCTAGGAGCCCCGCTCCGGCAGCGCCCCCCCCGCCTCCTCCCATGTGAGGAAACAGCGACGGGGATGCGGGACACCGCCGCGCTGTGCGAAATGTTCCGTACACTCTGCCGAGGGCCGGGCCGGGCCGCAGCCGAGCCCCGGGAGGGCCCCGGTGATGCACGCACCCCGCGCGGCGGCTCCGGGCGTCACAGACCCCTCCGCGGTCGCCCGGCCGTCAGGAAGCGCGATCGCGGCGAGCTGAGGCGGCGGCGCGGGGCCTTCCCTCATCGCCCGGCGACGGTGACGCGCCGAAGCGGGGCTGGCTGGGGGCAGTGGAGGCGCCCTCGGTGCCGGCCGCTTCGGCGTCGGGCGCGGCGGGACGCGCGCCTATCAAAGGCATTCTTAAGAAAGGCGGCGGGAAGCTGTCGGCCGGGGGAGCAGCCCCCGGGACGCGGCGGGTCAGCCTGGCTTTCAACGAGGATGAGCACGGGTGAGGGCCGCGCCCGGCCGGGGTCCCGGTGGTGGGTGTCGGCGGCGGGTCCCGGCAGGCCGTTCTCTCCGGTCCCGCTCGCCCGGGGTCTGACGGGCGGCGCGTCCAGCCGGGTCTCCCGCTCCTTTGGGGTGGTGCCAGGTGGGCGGAGTTGTGACGGGCTAAGGGGACTGGCTGCCGTGCGCTTCCCGTGCTGCGGCGGCCCCGGGGCTCGGCTCCAGCCGTCCGGCGGTGGGAGTGCTCTGCGGAGGGCAGCCTAACGCTGCCGAGACTCCACTGCCTTCTGATGACCAGGGTTTGACCCTAACACTTGTTAATAAATTTCTTTGTGACAGTTTGGTTTTGGTTTTGTTTTGGACCTCACTTGGTATTGCAAGGAGAGAAATAATGATAAAATAAAAGGGACATCCAATTTTTGTATTATGGTAGTATTCTTTTCCTCTTTGTCTTGGTAAGTCATGAATATAGTCTAAAGTTGGCAACATCGAAATAAAAAGGTTCTGTTTTGTTCTGTTGCCTGTGTTAGCGGCTCCTGCTTTCCAGGGAGAAGTTATTGCAACTGAAGGAAGGAGATACTGTTTTTGAAGGAGGTGAATGTAGCTAGCATATGCTACACAAATACAGCAATTTCCTGCCCCCCCCCCCCCACATAATATAATTCAGCCGAAGGTGTTTTCTTCCACGCTGGCGGTGAAGTAAAACTAGCTGTTGGTCTCCTCTACTGCTCTACGGTCTCTTTCACATTATCGTGAAGAATGATCAGAGTACAAACTGATGAGCTGAGTGTGTGGTGTGATGATCATAGTACGGGGCAATTTCTTGCACAGCAGTTAAGTGGGCAGGAGTCCAGCTTCTGTTTCCTGTTTGCCAACATGAGTCAATAAATTCAATTAGATTCATTCTGAAATTGCCTTGCAAGTTACAGGACGCTAGCTAAATCTGTCAGGCTGCATTAGAAGACTTCCTGGGAAGGTTAGTAATAGGGCATTTGAGTCTGGCTTGTGTGCAGGTGTCACTTCTGGCTGATTCACTACATCAGTGCTACTTCGGACTCTTGTACTTAATGATAAGCAGGACAGCTGTGGTTTTCACTGAAGATTAAAAATTAGTTTATAGACTCAGATACCTGTTTTTTGTGCACCTCTGTCAGCAGCCTCTCTGCTTATTTCAAATCTT
>BSDF01000222.1:0-14428 GCA_027925045.1 Hypotaenidia okinawae
CCTCAACCGAAGGAGGTCGATTGCCGGACGAAAGGCAACAGGTAACTCTCATGTCACTTCCCGATTCCCTCAGCCATCGTGCCGTGTGTAGTTGTTCCCCTTGCCATCCTGGCTGTCACTGCCATCAGTGGGTTCCTCATCTGGAAGTACATACCAGGTAAAGCACCAGGGTGTGCGAGGAAGGCAGAGCCCGTGGGGCTGGCAGGGGCTGTGGGCACGAGCCGCAGTGCTCTGGGGAGCCCCCAAGCCTGAGGGTGAAGCTTGGTTGTTGTTTTACATGGCTGGGTTCTGGGCTGCAGTGGCAGCTTCTGCAAACAGTAGCCAGAAGCCCTCAATGTATAGGCCTGCTTTGGTGGACATTGGTCTCCAGCCAGGCCTAAACCACCACAACCTGCCTTCATATTCAGCCATGTTAAACATCCAGCCATAGCTCCCAAACCAAAGGAGCGAGGACTGAAAGACATACCTGGCCTGAAACCATGGCCTGCTGTGACACAAAAGGAACATGACACCGGTCTGGGGAGGACACACAAGCCCAGGGACACCACAACCACCCCTGGAAACAGCGCACCAGCCACAAACCTGGCACCTCCAGAAACACCATAGCTTCTCCATAGGAGTTGCCATCTGTCATGGTGCACACATAGTCACCATCATCAGAGGGTCCCAATCATAGAATCATAGAATCATAGAATTGTAGGGGTTGGAACATGTTGGTGTGGAACTTCCTATGCTCCAACTTGCAGCCATTGCCCCTTGTCCTGTCCCCACAGACACTGAAAAGGGGCTGGCTGATTCCCCCTGCATCCCCTGCTTAAGATAATTATAAACATTAATTAGGTCCCCCCTTAGTCTTCTCTTCTCAAGGCTGAACAGTCCCAATCTTCTCAGCCTTTCCTCATAGGGGAGATGCTCCAGGCCCTTCATCATCTTCGTAGCCCTTCTTTGGACTCTCTCCAGGAGATCCCTGTCCTTTTTATAACAGGGAGCCCAGCACTGGACACAATACTCCAGGTGGGGCCTGACCAGGGCAGAGTAGAGGGGGAGGATCTCCTAGCCACCGAGGCACACTGCTGGCTCATGGCCAACCTGTCACCCACCAGGACCCCCAGGTCCTTCTCCACTGAGCTCTTCTCCAGCAGGTCATCCCCCAGCCTGTACTGATAGAAACGGTTGTTCCTTCCCAGGTGCAAGACTTTACATTTGCTTTTGTTGAACCTCATCTGGTCTCTCCCTGCCCAGCTCTCCAGCCTGTCCAGGTCTCTCTGGATGGCAGTGCAGTGTTCCTGCCTGTCAGCCACTCCTCCCAGCTTTGTATCATCGTCACTTGCTGAGGGTCGATGCTATTCCCTCATCAAGGTCGTCAATGAAGATGTTAAACAGGACTGGACCCAACACCGAGCCCTGGGGAACACCGCTAGTCACAGGCCTCCAGTCAGATTCCACTCCACGAATCACGACCCTCTGGGCTCGGTCCGACAGCCAATTCTCAACCCACCTCACTGTCCACTCATCAATCCCATGCTTTCTCAGCTTTGCTATCAGGATGTCATGGGAGACAGTATCAAAAGCCTTGCTGAAGTCAAGGTAGATGACATCCACTGTTCTCCCTCCATCTACCCAGCCGGTGATGAGATCGTAGAAGGCTATGAGATGATACCAAACATCTCCCCTTGGTGACTCCATGCTGACTCCTCCTCATGACCTTCTTCTCTTCCAATTGCTTGGAGATGGCATCCAGAGCAAGCTGTTCCATTACCTTTCCAGGGACAGAGGTGAGGCTGACTGGCCTACAGTTGCTCGGATCCTCCTTCTTGCCCTTTTTAAAGACTGGAGTGACATTGGCTATCCTCCAGTCCTCAGGCACTTCTCCTGTTCTCCAGGACCTGTTGAAGATGATAGAGAGCGGCTCAGCAATCACCTCCGGCAGCTCCCTCAGCACACGTGGATGTATCCCATCAGGGCCCATGGATTTGTGTGCATTTATCCCTTTGAGCCACTCCTGGACCTCCCCTACCTCAACCAGATGGAAATTCTTCATATCCCAAACACTCCTACTTTCATCCAGTGCCTGTGGGTCCCGGGGGCCTTTGAGGTGAAGACCGAAGCAAAGAAGACATTCAGTATCTCCACCTTCTCAGTATCCCCCGTTACCAGGACACCCTCCTCATTCAGCAAGGGACCTACATTATCCCTGGTCATCCTCTTACTATTCACGGATCTAAAAAACCCTTTTTATTATCCTTTATGTCCCTTGCCAGCTTCGTTTCCAAGAGGGCTTTAGCCTTCCTAGTTGCGACCCTACAGGCCCTGACTACATTCCTGTATTCTCCCCAGGTGCTCAGACCCTTCTTCCACAATTCATAGATCTTCCTCTTCTCTTTGAGTTTACTCATCAGCTCCGTGTTCATCCACACAAGTCTCCTGCCTCTCCTTCCACATTTCCTGCACAAAGGGATGCATCGTTCCTGTGCTTGGAAGAAGTGCTGTTTGAATGCTAGCCAGCACTCACAGGCTCCCATTCCTTCAAACAGCGTAGCCCACGGAATAGCCCCTATTAAGTCACGGAGGAGATCAAAGTTAGCTTTTCCAAAATTCAGGGTAGCTATCCTACTTTTTGGCTTGCTTCTTCCACCCAGGATCTCGAACTCAACCATTTCATGGTCACTTAGACCTAAGCTGCCCCCGACCTTCACTTCCCTAACGAGCCCGTCCTTGTTAGTTAAAACAAGGTCCAGCACCCTCCCTCCCCTTGTAGGCTCCTGCACCATCTGTAGCAGGAAATTGTCTTCAACACACTGCAGAAATTGTCTGGACTGCATACGACTGGCCGTGTTGCTTGCCCAGCAAATATCTGGATAGTTGAAGTCCCCCATAAGGATCAGTGCCCGGGATCTTGAGGCTACTTCTAACTGCTTATAGAATGAACTGTCAACCTGCTCCTCTTGATCAGGGGGCCTATAGCACACTCCCACAACAGTGTCACCCATACCAGTTTGCCCCTTGATTTTAACCCACAAGCACTCAACAGATGTTTCATCCTTCCCCAGGTGGAGCTCAATACATTCTAGGTGCTCTCTCACATAAAGAGCAACTCCTCCACCTCGCCTCCCTAGCCTGTCTTTCCTAAAAAGCACATAGCCATCCATGACAGCGTGCCAGTCGTCCAGGTTATCCCACCACGTCTCTGTGATTGCTATGAGATCGTGGCCCTGCGACCGCACAAAGATCTCTAATTCTTCTTGTTTGTTCCCCGTGCTACGTGCATTTGTGTAAAGGCATTTAAGTGGGGCAGCAGATGTAGGTATCCTCAACAGCCCACAGCGAGATTTCTGCCAGGGGACTGGCAAAAGTGGCTCCACTGAGGAGTACTCAGGGCAATCCACAGAATTTTCCCTACTCACACATGGAAAACCGTCTCCAAGTCCACCTCTGTGCTGTTGGTATTTACCTTTTTCCACCATCAACTCTCGTTGTGACTCCCGAAGCACTTGCCTAACCCCAGCAGCCTTCTTAATATCCCCTTCCCCCTTCCTAACTAGTTTAAAGCTCGGTCAATAAGCCCTGCCATCTCCTGGGCAAGGATCCTCTTTCCTTTATGGGACAGGTGAGCCCCATCAGCAGTACTCATGCCAGGAGCAGAGTACACCATCCCATGGTCAAAAAACCCAAAGTTCTTGCGCCGGCACCAGCCTTTCAGCCACACATTCAACTCGTGGGTTCTCCTGTCCTGCTCTGAGCCCCTCCTCCCACAAGTGGGGATAGACGAGAATATTATTTGGGCTCCCCCCTCAATAAAGCACCCCAGGTCCCGGAATTCCCTTTTGATGGCTTGCAGGCTACACTTCGTGATTGCATCCCTGCCTGCTTGAACTATCAGTAATGGATAATAGTCTGTGGATCTAACCAGCCCTGATAGCCTTCTTGTAATGTCCCTGACCCGGGCTCCAGGGAGGCAGCACACCTCCCTGTGTGTAGGGTCCGGTCTACATATAGGGCCTTCTGTCCCTCTGAGAAGGGAATCCCCTACTACAAGTACCTTTCTCTCTTGCCTCACAGAGGCAGTCTCAAGGCGTGCGGATGATCGCCTCACTCTAGGTTTCCGCTTCCTCTGAGGCAGAGGGGCTGCATTCATTTCCTCACATACCTCCTCCTCAACTACCAGGGCCCCAAACCTGTTGCTTAGGGAAACCTGGGGGAGTGGGGTAGGTAGGCAGGGGGAGTGCCTACGACGGCGAGTCGGGACTGTCTTCCAGCCCTCCTCGGGGTTTGGGACACTCCCATTTTCCTGTCTAGGGCAGAGGGGGGGACCGTCTTCAGGTGCGAGGTGTCTTCCCCACTCTCTTCCTTCTGGGATGCCAGGGAGCTACTCCACCAGTCAATCTCTTGCTCGCAATCCCTGATTGCTCTCAGTCTTTCGAGCTCTTCTTCTAGTTGTACAACTAAACAGAGCAGATCGTCGACCTGCTCACACCTCACACAGGTTAGGTGCTTGCCTCTTTTCCCTGGCAGCAGCAGACTCTGGCATTCCCTGCAGCCCGAGACCTGAACCGCAGCATCCCGAGGCAGGCCCTCCGTCGGGGTTGCCCCAGATTTGTAGGGGGAACCTCTCCGCCTGGTGGAGACCATGGTTACCTGTCTGTGCCCACAGCAGACAGGGAACCCTCAGCTCGCCCTTCGTGCTCTGTGAGCCCGTCCGCTGAATCTACCCTCTCGGCTAGCTAGGAGGGGAGGCTCGCCCTGCCTGCTTGCCCTGCCTGCGCAAACTGCCGCGCCACGCCCTTCTGACGCGCCACGCCCTGTTTGCCCGTCCTGTTCGCTGTGCTTCGGGTCGCTGCGCTCCCAGAGGCTGCTCTTGTATGCAGAGTGATAATTCCTGTCTCCCTTAGCTCCGCCCCCGATGAGTCACCGCTCCGGGCAGTGCAGGGGACGAGCAATGGCTGATGATGGGTGCTGATGGCCGCTGCTGGCCGCACCTCTGCCTCTCTCCTTTTGATCTCTGTCGCCTTTTCTCCCTTGCCCTCGCGGATCTATGCCCGGGGCTTGTCGCTTGCAGAAAGGGGTCCCTCGACGGAGTCTCCCACTTCAGAGCCCTTCTCCTCAGCAGGGCTGAGGATTAGTATAAAATTAGGGGAGATGACACTAAGGAATTCCTCCCTCTTCAAGACCCAAAATGGGATGTTAATAGATCAGCACATATGGAAAGGTTAAAGGCATTCCAGGAGTGGATTGCTAAGGGGATGGAAAGAGCTATCCCCTGTCAGTAGCTAGGGCCTGGCGGTCGGAAGATATCGTGCTGTACGGAAAGTTAGGACCCCTCTCCGAATAGCCGATAGCATTTGGTTTAGGACTCTAGGACGTAAGCAGACGGAAGTGACGTTGTAAACCTAGGCTATATAATGCTGTTACACGAGGCAATAAATGCCATTTTCCATCCACCAAATTGGTGTCTGTGAGTGATTGGTCCGAGCAGCCTGAGGTGGCTGCCGTGCCGTTCCTGAGAAAGGCCACCACGTCCTTGAAAGGCAACAAGTGGTGCTGAAACTCGGGAAACAGAAAACGGGGGACGGGATTCGCCTGGACGGGTGAACGGCGGTCGGAGAGGCGGGACCAGCCCGGCGGGGAGGACGCTCCCGGACCAGTGAGAAGAATAGAAGCTCTCACGAAGGTCGTATTACAATTGTATAGGCAATGGGGCATTGATTATAAGCCTAAAGAATTTACTGCTGTTGTTACTAGACTTTTACAATTAGGTGTTATTGACCGCCCGGTGGATACACTCCACTCAGACATATGGGAAAAGTGCACCAAAGCTTTGGCTGAGGACACTATGTCCTCTGGTAGTGGAAAATATCTCAAATCATGGAGTAAAGTTGTGCAGGACATTGCAAGTAGACAAAGAGGGGAACCGTTAAGTGTGGTGAGCGTGGGCGAGCAGAAGCGAGAAGAGGCTCGAGAGGAGGGGGTAAAGAGAGTGGTTTTAGTGGTTTTGGAAGGGCAGAGATTGCGAATAAAGGCGCCGACAAAGTCAGTGGCAAAAGGGAACCGCGCTGACGGGTAGGTACCAGGTACCTCCTTTGATTCGGAAAGAGCATAGGAAGAAATATAGGAGTTTACTAAGCATCTCCGAAAGTTTAAAAAGTAAGCAGGAGGAATAGGGAATACGCTCGATAAAGAACAGATGGTAGTGAAACTCCTCCACAATATGCTCTCTAAGAGAGGAATTACAAATGATGAAAAGTCTCTAAGACAGCTCCTTTTGTGGAGCCAAGAAAGAGAACTGATAACAAGTGTTAACAGGGCATTTGATGTACCTACTTGGGAAGCTATCGCAGTTCAAATCCTTGACAAACCCTCAGTTAGGGTGAAAGAAGCTAAGTCCTTAATAACTCTCTGGAAATTAAGTAAAAAGACTCTAGCCGAAATGGAGACGAACTATGTTGCTGCCGCTTTAACCTCTGCAGCCTTAATGCCAGTTCTGGGTTCTACAGAACAGATGCAAAAAGGAAAAAATCTACTACGGAGAATGTAATTTTGTTTCTGGGTGCCCTTTCACCCACCCCAGTTACTGTGCTAAGCAATAATGCCGTGTTATCAGAGCGAAGTGGTAAATCTGTCGAAATTGAAAGGAAAGAATTAGTACGCATAAATCTGCCATCAAGGTATGCACATCCCCCCCACTATTATACATTTGGAAAGAAAAAATGTGGAAACAAACGTACAACTGACTGCCTTTGATATCTGTTCACCTCTAACTTTTACTGAGCCTGAAACACCCTGTGACGCAGTTGAAAATGTTAACCGCCATGAGCAGCTTCGTCTTGTCCTTGAAAAGCTGGTAAACATGGACACGGAGCGGGCAACAGCATAGCCTGCTGTTAAAGGGTTTGCAGAATTGCCCTATGGATATAACGAATCATCGACTAAACCACCGGACAAGAAACCTCAGGACAGGAACAACAATCCTACGGAGAAGGACAAGTATCGACTTCAACAACCATCGGCTCAGGGACACAGAGACGGCTCGTCAGAGCCTGCGCACGTAAGGTGTCAGTACAGGAAAAACTGTTAAATCAGGGTATTTCGATTTCTACATAATTGTAGCAATTACCAGGGAAAATTTATGTGGGGATGAGCGGGTGGTGGAGAAAGTGGGAGGTGAGGGAAGCATGGTGACCGCACAGTGGTCCTGACACTCAGCTTTCCCCCCGCCCCAAACAGAGTAGATTCGCGTCTTGCAATGTAATTTGTCTGATAAATTGGTTTTCAGTATTTGTTCGTATATGCTATAGATTCAGGGATGCATTTCTCCAACTCAGAGCAAGTCTAGTTACTAAGAAAAAGAATTTTTGATAGAGACCCTTGAATGTGGGCAGCTTACTTTAAAAATTTACAAAATTTAATACGGGAGCAGCTGACTAACTGACTTAGGGTCATATCGAGCCTTCCACAAGTCTGTGGAATATGCCAAATTCTTAAAAGCTTGGAATTTTATTTTTTTTTTTATTATTACTGGGTACACTCCCTCAAAGCATAAAATTTTTACTAACTATGTGCCAAATTTAGGTAGACTGGACACTTGCTCCAGTATGGAAAATGCAATCCTTGTTTAATCTTTTATCATTGCATGGTTGATATCTTGATTGGGGGAAAAAACTTGACGTTGGAAGTTTGATTCATGACTTAACAGTGCATTTAAAAAGCAAGGCGTTACAAATTGCTCTAGAGAAAATTCACAAGAAGCCAGTGTGGAAATATTTGGACTGACAGATTGATAACTAATGCTCAAAAGTGGCTTAGAGATATTAACTGATTTTGCTACCCATATTTGCAGCCACATTGAACCAACTGGCTGACTCAAGGTCTAGCAGGGAGAAATCAGAGAGCAGACAGGCTGGTAGCACCGACAGGAGCTGCTGCGTTGCAGAAGCTCAGAAGTTGTAAAATATTTTTTTTTAACAAATTGTTAAGATACTTCCACGACAATACCACTTGTTGGTTGCTGAGGCTAAAGGGTTTGTACTGCTACTGCACAAACCAGGGAATCTAGTGAACACTCAGTGCCAGGTGATACAAGCTTTTTCCTTTTCAATTACGGAACGTTACCTATGTGACAGGGACACCACATTTGCCTGCAGGTCTGATGTACAGATATAGGAGCAGGTATAGCATAGAGCTTGAAATTTAGCTAGATGATCGTGTAGAATGGTCTCAGGGTGAAAGGTGGGGGGAAGCCAGACAAGTCTGTTTTTCTCTCCTAGCAGAGGGCCTGTGATCACTTCATGCTAACTTCGAGGAAAAGCTAAAAGGCAAGAACTCGAGGACAGAATGGTGTCACCCCACGGCTGCTCCCTCGGGCAGCAGAGCCGAGGCGCGTCGCGTATCTCCTCGACAAAGAGAAACAGAGGGCTGAAATACGTCCATGGGCCCCTCACAAGGACATCAACTAGCACAGATTGATAGAGGCACTGCAAGCTGGCAAGATCCTCGCATTCCAGGTGAGAGGTGAAAGTACATCATGAGGAAGACATACAGCCTTCCTCCCAGAGACCCCTGTCTGTGACCCTTACAAGGATCTGCGCAAGCGCCAAGGACTGATAAGCTAATTAGCATGAGAAGTGAGAGTAGGCGGGTTCAGGTACTTACTATGTACAGGCGTTGATGGAATATTCATTGTTTTATTGTATAAATGTGGGGTCAGTCTGCTGCCTCGGGGTGCACGCTTGTGGTGGAGCGATCCCCTGTGCATCTGCGTGCAATAAACATCCCTACTGTATAACTTCCCAGTTATAGAGTCGATTTCTGTACGTCAAGGGGGATGGGGAGAAGGAATAAAGGGGGGAAAAGGGAGAAAGTAAGAAAAAGAGAAAGGTAAAAAGAGGGAGGGAGAAGTGTGGTGGTTTGGCCCTGTCTGGAGGCCAGATGCCCACCAAAGCTGCTCTGTCACTGCCCTTCCCATCAGAGGAGAAAATGGATATCAAGAGGCTCCGGCCATCCCCAGTTCTCGCCCCAGTTGGGCAGGAGCTTTCCTCTTCCTCAGACATTCAGCTCCCCCAAGGACACTTGTCACCAGAGTGTCCTTTGGATGAGTCCTCGGGCTCCTCTTCAGAGGGGGCTGTCAGGATCCATAACCTAGACAAGGCTTAATTTGGCAGAGGTTAAACCCCTTTGTGTCCCAACCGATCCTCAGATCGCTCTGGGTGGCTGGGGGTGGCTGGGCTCAACCCCCCAGTGATGTCCAGTTCTCAGGTGTTTTATCACGATCAGTTCTTCCCAATTCTCAGAGAACAGAATTAAGACTTGAAATGCAGTCAAGGTCCAAGTTGCTTTATTTGGCCCACAACAAACGTGCAGGGGAAGGAGGGAATAAAGAGAAAAGGGTGGAAAAGAGAGATAGAGAGAGGGAGAGAGAGAGTGGAAAAGAGGAAAGGGGGTGGGTCTGTATCTACCACCACAGAGCCTGGGCATCCCATCTGATGGCAGAGTATTCTTCAGTGTCTCTGGGTCCGATGGGGGATGATGTTCCTTGATGTCTCCACGTCTTCTTTGGTTGTCTCTTCCCCCTTGCTTGGTTCCTCTGGTTGCTTGGTTCTCAGTTGCTTCCTTCCAAATTGCTTGGTTCCCCTTTTCTAGTCATCCTTGGCAGAGCCACACCTTCCACCTGGCTGTGGGAATGCTTCAGGGGGGATGAGGGAATGTCTGATGTGTGAATGCCTCCTGATGTGGCTCCTGATATCTTCTGGGTGGGATGTGAAAGGAATGCTCTCCTGATGTTGGCTCCTTGCATGATCCTTAGGTCCTCGGCACAAGCCACTTTAAGGCTGAGGGGTGGTGGTGAGGTGGTGTGGTAGGAATGAGGTTTGGTAGGTGAGAGGAAAAGGGTTTGGAAGGTGAGAGGAGAGGAATGAGGTTTGGAAGGTGAGAGGAGAGGAATGAGGTTTGGAAGGTGAGAGGAATGAGGTTTGGTAAAGGATTTGGTAGTTTTCTGTTGGCGATTAAGGCACATTTCCAGTACCTTACAGGGGGGCTGTGAGCAGAGCCAGGCAGAGCCCTGACCCCCCATTAACCATGTCTGGGCACCAACCCAAACACATTTCTGTCCCACCTGCCTGCAAAATTCCATCTCCAGCCCTGCCAGACCTGGAGCTGCAACCAACAGATCACAGCTGGGACAGCTGGCGATACCATGGAGCCTGGGGTGAGCAACTGAGTTCTGGCCATGGCTTGTGCATCCCCACAAGGCTCCTAATGATTGCATCATCACACTGTCCTCAGCTCTGCCTGCAGCAGGAATACAACACACAGCCTGTACTAGGGACCTGGGGAAATGAGCTCCAGCCCAGGCAAAACCTTCTGAGTCCCCTCACTGCCCCCCTGCTCCCTAGGCTGGGATGGGGCTGAGGGGGACATCTGCTCCTGTGGCACCAAGGAGAGGAGTGTGGGCAGTGTCTGCAGAAGGGCAGGGGCTCTGCGGGGCTGAGGAGTGGGAGGAAGGGGAACAGGAGGTGCTGTCCCTGAGGCACAGCTCGGTGCCTTTTGTCACCACCCGAAACCACGGTCGGATGGTCTGTCCATTGAACGAGGCTGGTGGGAAAGTGAAGATCTTGACCCCACTGTGCCCATCGATGAAAGTCACCAGCCCCCGCGGGCAGTCCAGACAGACCCAGACTCTGCTGGGGACCCGGGACAGGGGCAGGGGGGTGGGAGGAGAGGTGAGAGACTGAAACTGCCCATAGCAGTGCTCAACACCCCAGATCCCTTCTGTGGGGCTCAGGTCTATTTTCTCTTTCCTGTTCACAGAGTCCCTGGCCACCCCCAGAGCCCACCATGAAGCACCTCCCACCTCCCCCTTCACCTCCACCTCCCAGCAGTGCCTCCCCTCACTGAACCCCTCCTGGCCCAGCACACAGCACCGATATGTAAATCTCTGAGGGGTGTCGGGCAGGTCCTGCCATGTTGTTCCCCATCTCACACTTCTCCCATCCTGGGACAGGACAAGCTCGGGCTGAGCTGTGTTGGGATCCAGGGTCACCACGTCTGCAGGGACAGGAGGAGCCAGAGCACAAGGGGCAGAGCTCAGCACTGGGCAGCTTTCAGGCCCCTGGGGCCAGGATCTGCCCCACGGGGTAGGACACAGGGAATCTCCTTCCTCCAAGAGATCCCATCCCAGGGCCTGTCCCAGCATGGCCACAGCCAAGCTTCATCCCATGGGAAAAGGCACTGGTGGGGCTGTGGCCCCAGCACAGAGGAGCAGGATGGGGAGGCAGAGCCTGGATCTGGGCCATGCCCAGGGTGTCAGGGGGGAGATGGCTCCTCTTGGTCTCACTGATGGAGCTCACAAGGGGTGCGACAGGCCAGAACACAGCAGGGGAACAGCCCAGTGCTACAGCTAGGGTCTGGAAGTCACCCAACACCCCCAGGCACAGCCAGTCCCATGCAATGTCCAGCCCAGATGCCCCTTGCACAGGAGGAGTGGGAGGAGAACCCCCCAGAGTGGGACCCAAACTCCAATTACCTGGAGTGTAGGGCAGCAGAAAGTTCCTCCAGGCTACAAGGAGAGAGGAGAGCTGGTCACATCCCAGAGCTGGTCCCAGCAGCTCTGGGCAGGGCAGAGGGTCCACCCCAGCACGGGTGTCCCTGAGCTGCCCACCCTCCCAGGCACATGGCCTTGGGCTTTCCCAGCCCCAGGGATGGGGGATGGAGAGGACGGGCAGGGAGGGAAAGGGTCAATCACTGAGATTCCAGGAGAGGACCCCAGGCTGTGCCAGAGCTCATGGACACTCACCCAGTTCTGCATACCGTTCCTCTGAAAGCAAATAGAAACCATGTGAGATCAGGTGGGACACTTTGTCATCCCCCAAAGGCCCAGCAGGAACTGTCAGAGCTCCAGCAGATCCCAAATTCCTCTTTGGGAAGAGAAAAAACCCCCAACCCCAGCAATGGCTCCTTTCACCAGACCCACCCAGAGCTGCATCCTGCTTCCCTGCAAAGCAAAACCAAGAAGCGACGTGTGAGCAGAGGGAACAACCACTCACCCCAGGGCTGATCCCACAGGAGCTCACAGAGCTCAGGCTGATCACCAACCCCTCCTTTTTGGGGAGTAGGACTGGACTGACTCAATCGCAGGAATGGCTCCCTGCCAGCCGAACACCTGCCTGCCCACCCAGGCTCTCTGGAGCTAAACCCCAATGTCAGGAACCCCCACAGAATCAAGTCCCTCACAGGGGCACTTGTGCCAGGAGGTTTTTCTGGAGGAAGGGGCCAGAAGGACTCACCCAGCTCTCTGGACAGCAGCACTGAAAAGCAAAGCCAGAGGAAGAGGAGGTCAGGAGAGCAGCTGGCTTCTTCAGCAGGAACAGCACCACAGGGTCTCTGGGACCTTCCCACCAGCCAGGGGCTCTGGCCGCGCTCCCTGTCCTCCCACACAACCCACTGTGTCCTTGTCCCCTTCCCTCCTGCCCAAAGAGCTTTTTGACAAAGTCATCATGACAATCGGGTGCAAACACACCTTTCCTTCTCCAGAGAGAAGCTCCAAGGCCAAGGAGCCCAAGGGAGAGCACGAGGAGCACACCCAGAGCGGCCATCCAGGGACGGGCATCATGGAAAAAGGGAGCTGGGAAACAAACAGATCCACAGGGAAAGGGACCGATTTACACTCGTGTCTGTGGGGAGAAGGACCCAGAGACCCCCGCCCCACACCTCACAGCCCTTGAACCAAGATCCCTGGCCTCAAGGGGCCAGAGTCCTCCCTGCCCACGCACCCCCACGCTGCACCTCAAGCCCAGCCCAAAGCTGCTCCAAGCCAGGCAGCCAACCCCCGCCCTGCTCTGGCACCGCAGGGGCTGGCTGCAGCCGTCTCACCAGAGATGTGCAGGGACGCCTCCTGCTCCTGCTCCAGGCGGCTGCTCCTCACCACACAGGACCAGTTCCCCTCTCTGGGTCCCTGTCACCACGATGGCATCTTCAGTGTCAAACAGGCCCCTGGCATCAGGGGAACGTCTCTGGGAGACCGAGGGGACACGGTGCCCGTCGGGGTCTTTCCACAGCACCTCCGGTTGTGGGAACCATCCGGCCGATCGACACAGCACCCGGATGCCTCCGGCCTCGTAACCCTCCAGAGAGAGCTGAGGGACAGAGCCTGTGGCTGGGGAAGAGCCCGGCCTTGGGGTCAGGGAGGGATGGGCTCAGCTCCAAGGCCACCACCGCATCCCTGAGCAGACCCCTCACAGCTCCCACCAAACCCACCCCAACCTGTGCAGGAACCACCCAGCGTTGATGCCCAACGGCCCCAGATCTCCCCCAAACCTCCCGGCACAGCAAGACCCAGCTGCCCAGCTTCAGTGCCTCCAGGCAGCATCTGCACCCCCCAAGGCTGCCAGACACCGTGCCAGCTCTCCTGGGGCACCAAGGGATGGGACACAGGTCTGGGAGGGACACACGAGCCCAGGGACACCACAACCACCCCTGCAAACACCACACCAGACACAAACCTGACACCTCCAGCTCCACCAGAGCTTCTCCATAAGAGTCACCATCTGTCACGGTGCAGACGTACTGACCATCATCAGAGGGTCTCAGCCCAGAGATTCTCAAGTCCAGCCTTCCTCTGGAGAGACCATCTCTGGCCAGCTCTGTCCTCCCAACATATTCCTCCATCTGCTCCCTGGACACGTCCTCCCCATTTCGGTAGCGATGCACCGTTTCAGAGACCCTGTGCCGGATCCACCTGATGTCCCAGCTCTGAGCATCCATGGCTGGGGACAAGTGACACGGCAGCACGACATCCTGCCCCACGGTGACATGGAGAGTGTGGTGTGGTCCCACCACTGTGAAGTCAGCTTGGCCATGGAGAAGGACACAGAGACAGGAGATGGTGCCTACGTTAATTGAGGCCGTTGCAGGCCAGGGCTGAGCTTGGTGTGAGCAGTGCACGCTCCATGCTGTGGGCGTTGCTTTGCCCTCCCATGGCCCAGAGACCCCGTGGAAACTGGAATGTGAATGGGAGGACTGGAAGGAGAAGGAGGCTTCCTGGCAATGGGAACCTGCTCCAGAAAACGACCTCCATCCCAGCCAGCCCTGCTGCGAGCCACAACGGCCAAGGGAAAGCAAAGGCATGCAGGTCCAAGCTCCAGACTGGGCTTTTCCTGCCCCAGAGCAGCTCCTGCCCCACATCTGCCACATGGAGTGGGCAAAATCCCCTGCCAGCCCTGCAGGATCCCTACCTGATCCCAGCTGGAGCACGTGGAGAGTCACCCAATACCTCAGGAGGCCCTCGGGGCTCGTCAGGAGCCACATCTGGAGCTGCACTGGAGAGGAGGGAGGGGAAGGGAGGCAGAGGAGGGCAATGGGTGTCACAGAGGAGATCTGGCAAAGAACAGCTGCCCCTACCCCAAAGAGGCTCCGAAATGCCCAGAGCCCCTGCACCAGC